>PVLD010004603.1:0-123104 GCA_004027595.1 Dinomys branickii
TTGGAGGTCTGTAACTAGGCACTTGGCCCTTTTGCGCGGCTGTGCAGGAAACCCCGCCTTCTGCCTCCACCCTCCCCTTCTTCCTTGTCCTTCCTCTGCTTATTAGTGACACTGAGGAAAAGGTCTTTAGAAGTTAACACTTATGATATAAAAAGGTGGTACAGCCAGATGATATAAGTGTGTTTTTAAAAAGAGTTTCTAGGAGAGAGAGTGAAGCAGTGGTGCGTCGGAGAATAAGAATCAGCCTGAAATTCTCCAGTCTTTCCTTTGTCACCTGAGCTTTCGATGGTTGGCATGAAAACAAAAAAGCACTGCATCTTCTAACATGGACCCTGAATAGAAAGCATCCATTTCACTGTAACCCACGGATGAGGCGGAAGATGATTCTGTGCAGAGGCTCAGGCTGGGCAGTATCCATTTATAGCAAGTCTGGCATTTCCGTGAGCACGGGGAGCAGCAGGTAGGATACACACACTAGGAAGATATTAGTGGTCAACAGTAAGACTACTACAGTTTTCTGATTGAATATAAGAAATTAGAGATCGCTGGAGGATTTGTATTTAAACTGTGGTAGAATAGCTGCCTTGAAGTTTAAGCTAAGTATGGCAGTTAACAGTTTTGAGTTCAGTACATTAAATATTGGTGCTTCCACTCTGTAGGGAAATGTTATGGCTTGTGTCTAGATGTCTCCTCAAAGCCTCACGTGGTCATAGATGGGGCCTTTTCAGAGGTGGCTGAATGTAGAGTGTGTGATGCTGGAATTAAAGATGTGTGATTACTAAATCAGTCCACGGATTGGTTTGCCACTCCCTTAATTCCAGTAGCCCAGGTAGAATATAAAGGGACAGAAATAAGCTACTAATGTTCTTTGCTTGCTTATGTGGTTTTTTGCCTGCCATGAGCTATTTTTTCCTCTCCAATGCCCCTCTGCCAGGCTACCTTGCCTTGGAGCAAGCCAATTATGGACTGAAACAGCCACAAACTCTGAACAAAATAAACCTTTCTTCCTTTAACATTGGGTATAAGGTATTTTGTCTCAGCATGACAAAGACAATAACCCAGTAACAAAGTAACTAAGACAGGAAGGAAACTAAAGCAGGTGAACACACCTAAATTTAAGGAGCTACAATGCAGCAGACCCAAGTGGAAACTTTACCATTAAATTGTAAGACACCTGTATGGTAGTGGGGCTATACTGAACTAGAGATTTCCCAAGCTATATAGTTTAGTCAAACTCTAGTTAGTGTGTGATCTTCCCACAGTTCAGTGTTAGGAATCAAAATAATAATGTAAAGCTGACTCTATTATGGTTTAACATGTCACCTGTATATTTCTAGGGTCAAGAGTCTCCTAATTTCCTACATTTCCCAGAATTAATGTAACCTTCCACTGAAACATTTTTTTCCATGTGACAGGCAGTATGTAAACTTCCACTGAAACATTTTCTTCCCTGGGACAAGTAATAGTAAAGATATTGTGTGCATAAGTACACAGGTATATAAACACAATTACCTAAAGGCTGAAGGGTGGTTAGTTCTTGAAGTATTTTGTTTTTTTGTTGTTCTGCCCTCAAGGCTAATGACCATGACCTCTATTAGACTCCAAGTTTAGCTCACACTCTGTACTCAAGGACATCCTCATTAGAGTGGCCTTGCCTCATTCCCATGCAGATTGAATAAGCATAAGGTCTTGGTGTCCAGGCTTCTCCTCTGTATAAAAAAGACTGGTGTAGTCGAAGGTATATGGAAATTTATCCATCAAGACCTAACCTTAGCTTTACTCTTTATTAACTATGTGACCTTGGACAGGTTACTGCAATTCTAAGCCATACTTTCTTAAGTGGTTAGGACTTTACCTGAGACCATGTCCTTGATCAGTAATTGTCTCTTTCCTCTCCTACTGTGTCCTGTAGTGACAGGTTTATCCTGGGCTGTGTCTCTTCTCTCCAAATTCTGTCCATTGTACTCTGATTTCAGACTCTAATTTGAAGAAGCTTGACTTGAAACACTTGAAACACCCCCACTATTGTCTGCATTTTTGGTTGTGGTCATGGTGGCAGTAGTGGTGTGTTTGTTGGTGTGGTTTTCAGTTAAGAATTTCCTTTTCTGTGAACATGTGGCTGATTTCTTATTCTTTGGCCAGGGCTCACTCATTAGATTTCTGTCATACCTTAAACATGTATCAGTTGGGTTGTAACAACAACTGCTTGTGATTCTGTGTGTGTCTCTCTTCTGGATTGTTGGCTCAAAAGGGACACTAGTTGTTTTCCTCCAAATCTTGGCAGAGTACTTTACCCACACAATGTATGAGTCTTACTCTTGCAGTGCCAGGCCTTAGCAGCCAACAGCCACAGTTTAAAGGAGGGGTTTATCTTGGCTTATAGTTTCAGGGGGTTTACTCCATGATTGGCTGTCACCAAGGCAGGGACAGCACGGTAGGAGGAGGGCCCTGTGGAAGAAAGCCACTCAGGTTATGGAATTCAGGAGGCAGAGAGACAAGAGCAGGGTCCAGGAGTGAGCACACCCTGCCACTTCATGCCCCTAGTGATCCATCTCTTCTGAGCAGGCACCACCTCCTAAAAAGAAGTCAGTGATGAATTCACCAGTGGAATCCACTGATGAGGATAGACCCCCCCCATGATGCAACCACCTTCCCAAAAACCCTACCTGTGAACACATGAAATTTTAGCCAGATTCTGGATCTAAACTTTAACAGGGTAACATGACTGTGGAATAGGCAGTGACAGTGGGGAAAGGTGAGAAGAGGAAAATATTGTGTCATACCCTGTTTATTACTTATATTGTTATCCTCAACAACAATTGCATCAAAAACAGCAGATGAAGAAAACAGTTTTCAACCGGTTTGGTAACAGAAGAGAGGCAGAAATCTGTTTAGGTATTCCTGTTTAACAACCAGTTTAATGACTATTTGAACTTATGATGGTATTCGGATTTATGACCAGCTGCTTGGACATAATGTCTTCATTCAGACTTACTACAAAGAAATATGAGCAGCAGCTCAGCCCTATGGTGGCTTCTCCTATGGTAATTTTTGCTAATTTTACTGTTCAGGACAGTGCAGTTCTACTGTACATTACAGCATGGCATGTAACAGCTATGCAAGTAAAAGCAAATTCATCAAGTTGGTGTTTCTTGTACCATTTCTTTGTTCTAACTACTGTTAATTAGCAAATGCTGGTAGGGAAAGAGTGTGTGTGAGCCAGTGTCAGCCAAAGAGAAGGCTGGGGATGGGTGGAAAAGGTGCGGGGCTATAAAATGTCAAAGGGTACCCTGGCTTGAAGGATTGGTTCTCACATTGCGCACTCTTCTGACTTCCTGCCATCTTCTCCACATTTAATTTCATATTCTCCAAATTCTTCTTTCCTTCACTCTTGACACTCTATCAGACAAGTTCTCCTCCTGTCCCTCATGTATGTATTTCTGTCTTTCTTGCCCTAAGAGTTTCATATTTCATGCCAGGAGAATCTACAGTTACAAAGAATTGACTTAAAAACACCTTTCACTATGTCTATGACTTTCCTTGTAATGATGTGCCTTTCAGCATGTGATTCCAAAGACTTCTCAGACTAATTAACTACCTCAGAAGAAAACAACTCAGGGATCTTAAACTTCACTTTGGGTGAAGACTAAAGTTAATTTCTGCTGTTGATATATCTGATATCTTACTCACCCAAAGGAGAAAGTCTGACATAATTCACACCTTTAGGAATTTTATTCTCTTCTCCTAAACCACTGATCTATGCAGAAGTCCTGGGTGCTTCCAAAGTTTCCCTTCCATTGCTCTAATCACCAGCTGGAACTCCAGCTGTTCTTCTGGGGTGTTGAGACCCTGGCCAGCTCTGATGTCTACCTTCTTTGAATTGATTGAAGTTGTCTCCTCTTTCTTTCAGCCCCTGTAAAGCACTGACTACAGTGCTGCAATGAAGAACCCAGGCCAGCGTTCTCTTCATGACTCAGAAACACCTAAGACTCACTGTCCAGGTGGACATCTCCTTCTTTTCAGCTTTCCTGGAGATACCTCCACAGTACATGTCACAGACATAGGAAACCGAACAAGGTCCCTCTGGGCCACCAGCCTTGATAGCAAGGCTAAGGTGGTTACTCCCCCCCCCCCCCGCCACTCTCTCCTGTTTTCCACAGTCCTTGTCCCTCTGATCCCAGGACATCTCCTGAGAGTTAGCTCTGAGATGAGGGCATTATGGTATCAACATTTCATATATTTTTTCCAGCTGTGAGAATGTACAATTATGGAAATTTCAGAGGAAGACTATGTTTAAAATATCTTTCAAATGCAGTTTGGATGAATGCAGTTACCCAGCATTCATCTAAAAGACCAGTTCCTGGCAATTTGAGTTCGTGGAAACAGTCCCAACAGGGATGTGAGGTGACATCCTGAGCATGAGGCAGCTGTTGCTGACTCCAGTGCAGAAGGTTGGCCTTAGGCTCACACTTAGGGAAGAATCTGACTGATGCCATTTAGCACATAAGCATTGACTAGTTTGCATTTGAGTTTCCTAACTCATAGCTAGTGGCTCTGAGCAGGAGCAAAATAGAAGACCAGGGCAGAAGCTTACATTGAAGGTGTTGTGGGTGACAAGCGAATCTGAGGAGCACAGGCAGTGAGACGAGGGCCCGAGGCAGAAGTGCTTTGCTGCACATTGGGGAATATTCTGGGAGTCGGCATCAATGAGGTTTCTTCATTCCAGGCCGCAATTTCCCATCATGCTGCATTTTAATGTTTTGTCCTTGAGATGCTTAGATCTTGTCCTTTATCATATTTAACACTGCTTTGTTTGCTTTTCCTGGAAGAGGATGCTTCCTGATAGGAACTCTTACTGAGCAAACATGGTGTTAATAGTGATCCCAGATGATCAAGAAAAGTCTACCTTGTGTTCAAAGATTTTTAGAAAGGTCATAAATATTTAAGGAACATTAGAGTACTTTTCATGGGGGTAAAGAGGCCAGATGAATAGTTTTGAAGAATATTGAAATTATAGGTCTGTTATCTGGAAAAATCCAGTTATTGAATTCTGAAGCAGCAGCAGAAAATGAGCTTCATTTTGAAGAAAACCCAGTGTTTCAAGTATTTGTTCTTCAAAAGTGAAAACACTCTGTTAAGCATACGTACATATCTTTGCTACATTGACAGTTTGTTTCTTTCATATTCACAACGATTCATAACAGATTTGCATGCTATCTTTAATGACATAAATGTGTATTTCTCAGGATGATGGCTTACCTTTTCCCTTTTTGCCTTTAACTGATTATATAGTAGAGAAATATATTTCTTCCCTGTGCAGGTAAATAAAGAATAACATCAATATAAAGAGAATATTCAAAAGTATAAAATATTATTCACCATAATGGGAAAATACCCCAAATAGGTCACCGAAGTAAGATTCTCCCAATGGTGAACAATATTTTTTATTACAAGTTAAGATAGAAAATATTTTCCAGAGGTTGCACAAACAGAGTAAACCACCAAAATAACATTATTTCAGATAAATGATCAATTTCTCTGTGGTCCCTGCAGCTTACTCTAAACGAGCTTTCAGCTCGGGGTGCACCTGAAACTCTGTGAGGCATAGAATAGAATCAGGAGCTCTGTCACAAAGCCAAATTGGTAGCACCTCTGACAGTCTCTTGGGTTACTTTCTGGAGATGAACATAGAGGCCCAAAGTCCCAAATAACTTGGCAGAGCTCACCCAATTACTAGTACATATACCTGAAAGTGAATTTGGTGTATGGAGCCTACGCACTCTACGGAGTCACCTTTAGAACGTGATACAGCATTTAAAATGTTGGTCCAAACTCAAAATTTGTGACCCCAAAGAAGCCAAAGGTGCACAGCATGATCATTACTATAAAATATGTTCAGATAGGCCTCCTGGTTTTACATTCATTTTTCCCAAATTCTAACTGTCCATGAATATTTTAAACATAAACGATTTTCTTAAATTACAGAAGTCTTCCTAAAGACAAGTTCCAGGGAACAGAAAGAGGAGGAGTGCAAGCAGAAAACTGCGTTACAGGAAATCCACACTTACAACTCAATGTCCGCATCGCTGTTTTAATCAGCAGTAATTTTTAACTGATTATCCCTCCATGATGCTGTGTTAGGCACCACGCATCAATAATTAAACAAACCTGATCCCTGGCTGCTATGAAATTTGTACCTGTGAGCAATCATGGAGCCTTAAATAGCATGTAGTCAAGTGGGTACTGCAGGGGAAGCTGCATAATTTATTTGGAACATTTATAAGCAGTCGAGCCTGTTTCTTTAGTGATTTCTTAAAGGAAAAGGAATTAGCTAAAGATGGTACTATTAGAAAGATAGGACACTTGCCACAAACATGCTCATTTTTTAAAAAGTCCTGTTGGTTATGCTGTGTTTGGATCCAGTACGCTTAAATTTTTCATGCAAGGAAAGTTGACTGGAAATATGAGCGGAGCTTTCTCTCCCATTTCTGTTTTCCAAAAGGAGAGAGTTTTTCCAGCTTGACGCCACTCCTTTCTCAAGCCCCCAAGGGGCAGAGGTGGAAAGACTGCCAGTTGGGGGAGACCTGGGCATCTGTGGCTTTGCCGCTGAGTCCTCCTTCTCCTTGGGACCGGTTCCCACTGGTCTCTACTCTGCGGGGAGCTGACGCACGCAGCCGTGGTCCAGGGCGAGAGGGCTGCCCTGGCGGCCACCGCCTGTAATCCAGCAGCCTGTGCGCAGACGAGCGGCACCTTCTCCCGGAATTGCCTTGAGGCACAGCCAGGAGGATTCTGTTTTTCCTCTGTGCTACGCCTTTAATTTTTTTTTCTTTTAAACTTAACTTGAGACCATAAAGTTAAGTGAAATACACAGGCACAGAAGCCTACATGTCACAAGGTGGTTCTCATTCCAGAAACCAAAGTATAAATAACTGAAGAGCAAAATAAAAAATAGTTAACAGGAAACAGGGAGACTGATCTTTCTCAAACGGGAAGGAGACCGAGAGACGGCGGGGGTGGGGGGGTGGGGGAGCGGCTAAAAGCGCTGAGATGTGCTCTGCACCTGTGTCGGCTCTCCGCGAGAAACTGAATCAGCATATGCTGAAGACGTGACTACTAAAAGCTAGAACCAAAAGTAAACAGAAGTACAGTTATTACTGAGGTGTCACTTACACAGAATGATATTTGCCTTTTTCTAGAGCGCGCTTTCCGAGTCTGCAGTTTCATCCGTACAAATCAGCAGCAGAGGCTGCCATCCCCGACCTTACCAGGCCTGTACTCCTCCTCCTGCCTCGACTCCTAGGAGGCACAAATCCACTTCCTGTCTTTAGCTTTGTCTTCTCCAGAATGCCGTGGAAATGGTATCATATGAATAAAATCATAGCCTTTGAATAAAACTTCTTTCCCTCAGCATAATACTTCTGAGGTTTGGTTTTAGTTTTTGGATATAAGGTCTTGCTCTATAGTCCAAGCTGGCTTCAGGCTTGCAGTGATCCTCCTGCCTCAGCCTCTGGAATGCTGGGACCACAGGTGTGTGCCACCACACCTGGCACTCAGTGTAATATACTTGAGAGCCTGCTATATTTTTGTTTGCCCCTTTTTATTGATCAGGAATTATCCAGGCAAAAGAAGCATCACATCTTAGCCATTTATTGATTACAGGGGACATGAGTTGTTCCGGTGTTGGTGATTACGAACAAAGCTGGTATAGACATTCACACATAGATGTTTGTGTGACTGTAAGCTTTCACTTGACTTCAGTAAACACCTACAAGTGGAACTGCTGGCTTACAGTCAGTGTGTATTAGACTTTATAGGAATCAGACACACTAGACTTCATAATAGCTGTGCTAATTTGCATTCTGATGTATGAGTTCCATTTGCTTTACATACTTTCTGGTACTTAGCATTATTGGTTTTTCTTTTTTATTTTAAACATTTTAATCATTTTTAATGAGTAGAGATAACTCATGCTTTTAATTTGTATTTTCTTAATGACTAATAATTTTGGATATATTTTATATGCTAATTTACCATATGCATATTTTCTTTGATAAACTTTCTGATAAAATATTTTGATCATTTTTTATCTTTGTATATGTTTTTTTTGAGTTTTGTAAGTTTTTTTTATCAGACAAATGATTTGGAAATATTTATCTTTTGTATGCTTTTGTGTTTGCAGAAAAGCATATGTTTAAGGTTGGGCAAACTTCATCTTGTTTTGGGTATTTTATTTAAGAAATCTTTGCCTAAGGTCATGAAGATTTTCTTTGGTTTTCTTCTAGCAGTTTTTTATTTTTGGATTTTAAATTTCTTAGGTCTGTGGTCCAATTTTCATTTTATTATTTTTCATGAGTCCCTGTTTGCAGCACATAAAGTTTACACCCTGGTATGAGCTGGTGCATGGACACAGCATGTCTCCCTGTCTTTCTTATCCCCTTGCCCTCCTCTCCTCCCTACATCCTTTGCATTTTCCTAAAATTAACTGAGGCTTATCATTCTTTATGGCAGAATAGTACTCCACTTTGTATAAATACCAGTTTCTTTATCCATTATGTCTTGATGGATATATAGGCCATTTCTATCGTAATAAGTATGGGTATGAATCTATCATTGTGCTATGTTGTCTTTAACTCTTTTGGGATGATATCTAGAAGAGGAATAGCTTGGTAGAATGGAACTTCTACTTTTAGTGCTTTGCAGAATCTCCAAGCTGATTTCCACAGGGCTTGCGCTGACTCCCTTTCTCACCAGCAGTGTGCGGGGCTTGCTCCTCCCCACAGCCTCACAGCATTGGTTATTCTTTGATTGCCTCACGATGGCCTTTGCTTTGTAAAATATCAAATTTTGCTACTGCTTTAATTTGTATTTGTCTAATGGTCAGGGGTGCTGAGCATTTTTTCATGTATGTATGGGCCATTTGTACTTCCACTGAGAAGTGCCTCATTGTTATAGTTGCCCACTTTTTGACTTTGTCTTTTATTTTGATAGTCTATTTTTAATTTGTTTATATATTATAAATATTAATCCACTGTCGGAGAGATTAATTTCTGCTATATAAATCCTCTGGCAATTATTTTCCCAATTTTAGAGGTTGTCTCTTCATTTTTTGTTTCTTTGCTATTCCGTGGTGATGCTCCATATTGGCTTAATTTTTTTATATGACTTGAAGCCTGTGTCTTCTCTGCAACTATATAAAATTTGGCAAATGTTGATTTCTTAAAGACTATGTGTGTTGACTGTACAGTTCAGCATTCCCAAAGAATTTTTCACTCTTTCTTACATTAAAAATTCACTGGTCTAGCTTGCATTTTATATGCTCTTTTTACCTATCCGTGACTTAGTGAAATCATACAATGCACATCTGGAAAATATTGGTTCCACTAGGTTTTCAAATTTTATAAATGCTAATCACTGTATAATGCATAATCAAAAATCATCTTCTAATATTAGAAAGAACAAAAATACATATTTGTTTGGAAGCTGTTGTGCTCATCGTTGTTAATGTTAGTTTCTAAAATACTAATTTTTGTTTGAAAGTTCACATGTTGGCACTAGTATCAAAGTTGAGTTTCCCACCTTGCACTGACAGGTGTTTTTGTTCATTCACAGGGAAATGTCTGCCAAATATCTGAGGTCCTATAGTACTAGTTTTTCTATCTGCAGTCCTTTAAATAAACATCATATTCTATGAAAAAAGCAGTGAGTTCAGTTTGCAGTTCAATCACACAAAAGTGTTTTCTCCCACCCATAATACCTTGTATGGAATTGATTTTCTTTAGGGTGCTGTACTTCCCAGTATGTCATATAGAATATTAAAAGATAGGTCACCACTGCAATTTAATAAAACCAGCAAGTTTTACTGCTAGATTAAAAATATCCTTAGGTGAAACTGCTTTTCTTTCCTTCTCTATGAGCACATGTTGGTATGAAGAACGCAGTTCCCACTAGGAGGGTTCGTTGTACTGCCTGGAGTTGTGGTGAAGTGGTGAGCAGTTTAATTCACCACTGCTCTTGCACCTACAGTATTCGTGTCAGAACTGTGAAAAGGATCAACTATATTTCAGCACTGTAGTGAGAAGAGTGTTAGCCTCATGGGCCTCCTGAAATGCTCTTAGGGCCTGAGAAGGCTCAGGGGCCTCATCGTGAGAACCACCGGCTTGGGCTAGTGAACACGAGAGAGAAACACGGTGATGTTAAAGTTCCTCATACAGCGTCAACATCACGAAGTTCTACTCACCCACTGAGGAGCCCCAGCAGCACATCCAAAACACCTCTCAGGTGGGAAACGGCTGCTCTGCAGCCCTCACCACCTGCTGCCCTCCCCGATATCTGCTATTCTCTTTTTTGCTTCCTGTCTGTCAAACTGCCCCCAGTGTCTAAGCTTGTTCCTACCCAGGCATGGAGCTTTTCCAACTGTGCTCAGGCTGAAGATCCTGCCTTTGTTTGGATCTACCTTCTGTGGCTTTAACTGCATGTGGGTGGAAAAGCTCCTTTTAGATGAGCCCATAAGCCCCTTCCCTTTGTTATCCATGCTGGAATATTTGAATGGTTTTATCCCTGAGCCTCAGTGTGAATAAAATTAGGCGCAGCGTCAGAAGGATTTCAGTGGAGCATCTTACCTGGAAGGAGAATCTAACAGTAGTGTAATACTTTCCAGTATATCACAGACTGCGCACTACCCCATCTGTGGCTATGGTGTGTGTTATGCTATGCTGACTCTTATGCATACCAGGCCAGGGCGATAGATGCATGTTTGAAAGAGTGTGTTCTGCCTTAAAACACATCTTAAAGTCTTTTTGATGTGAAGTTATAACAAAACTTTAAAAGAGGAAGAGAAATAATAAGTTTAGATTTTTGGATAATTTTCCAAAACTTTAATAATTAGGTGGAGATAAATATGAGGCCAGAAAAAAAGAGACAAAAAATGAGAAGACAATTTCAACAGTTCAAAAAGGCAACAGGAATGGGAAACGGAAAGGGCAAAAACAGTAGAGGCGAAGGGACACACACATAACACAACAAGGGAGGAGCAGAGGGATAGGAAGGGGGAGGGTGGGGAGGGAGGGCCGGGAGAGAGGAAGTCATCATGCATGAAGGTGAGGTGAGTAAGAATTCCTGGTCTCCTACCTCTTGGTTCATCTCTTCAATAGAGAATTTTGAAAAAGTATGTGCCACAGCCGGAATACCCCAAACAGCAGCCTATCACAGCGAGAGCCATGAGGATCTGCGGCTTCGCTTCCCTGCGTCTGTTCTGTTCCATTGACACTGACAAATGTTCCATTCACAGTTAAAAGGTCTTAGAGCTTTTTAGAGAAATAAGTATAAAATATTGTAAAATAGTTTTATAGAATTCATACAATTATCCAACCATCTTATTTTATAAAATATACTGGTATTGCTCTAGCTTTATGTTCCTGACATAAACTGCATATAGTCATCAAATTACGGATTTTTAAAAATACAATTAGTTTACCTTTATAGGTGTCTTAGTTCATTTTTTGTTACTAGAACCAAATACTCATCCTGGGCACTTTTTCAAGAAAAGAGGATTATCTGCCTCAGAACTCTGGAGGCTGAAGCATCCGAAGAGCATGGCAGAAAGTGGGAAGGACATTGTCCACATGCAGAAGGGACTTGTACGAAGGTCCATCAGCTGCAGGACCAAGGAAGATGTCTCAGGGCATGGTGATGAGGTCATCACTGATCGCCTCCCAAGCAACAGATCAAGATGGGGACAGAAACAAACTTGGGAGGGCAGAGGGATCTGGAGAAGAAAGGAACGAGGAGTGAAGCCTCTACCTGTGACAAGCGTACTGGCCGGGGGAGAGGCTTTCGGAGTCAGTAGCCTGTGGGATTCAGGAGGCTGAGAATCGCTTTCTTCTGAAAAGAAAACACATGCGTGTTCATAGAAAAAGAAAAGGAGCCAAAGGAGAGAGGGCAGAGTGCAAGGAAAAATGCGTAGTTGATGGGAAGCTGTAGAGCTTGAGAGGCTAAAATTAAACAAGTGTAAACAGGGAAGATACAAAGGGAGCTCATTATATTATAGGGAAGAAACAAAACTGATGACCCAAACGAGGCAATGAGCAAAGTCGAAAGCTCGGTATTTTAGGTAGAAAGAAACCTGGGAGAGCTGCTACCAAGTACCGCTGAGCTCAGAGAAGCCGGGATGGAGTCAAACTAGCAGAACTGTTGGGCTGGAACTAGGGACTGAGGAATCCAGAGGTTAGAACATTAGTGATCCTTACAAGGAGTCAAGGAAAGTGGGATCTAAAGATGAGGAGAAGCAAGGGCCCGACGAAGGAAGAGCTGTCAGTCTGAGCGGTCTGTGGTCTCACCTACAGATTTTTGAAAGCATTCATCACTTTTTGCCCCCTGGTTAGTACAGGAGGAACCGGCCTGTGTGATGAAATGAATGTGAAATTCCAGGCTGCCTTGAGGGCACTGCTGCAGGCCTCAGCCTGGATTCCAGCACTGGGAGGGGTGGAGGGAGGCCCGCAGGGAAACTGTGACTGCTCCCGAGTTGGAGAAATAACAAATCAGTGCGGAGGTTGTAGAGGATGAGCACTGAATGTATTCTTCCCTTCAGGGCTGCTTAAGAGGTAAAATATGTATGGTTTTTTAAGGTTGTTTCTCCATTTGTGTGACAACACATTTCTGGCAATAATACTGGAATACAAATGTAGAACAAAGATATTTTTCCTTCCTTTCGTTGACCTTTTCTTTAGTGAAAGGTCTACCAGATTCCTTGCACCTGGAGAACTGTGTAATATGATATCGTGTCTCATTTCATGATGGCCCAGTAGGAGTAAGGGGATGAGCATACATCCACATTGACAAACTGGTACATCAGAGACTAGAACCACCCGAATTCAGATGTCTCAAAGTGATAGAGGCCTAACTTAATATTAATTAACCCAGCAAAGTCATTTAATCTCAGTGAGACTCAGTTTTCTCATCTGTGTAAGTGAAAATAAGAAAAATCCTAAAAGACTCTCATAAGCTTGGGGAGAGACAATATACATAAAATGTTCAGCATGGATCCTGGACTGAGTTCATGCTGGCTGTATATCACCCATGTTAACTTCACACTTATTGCAGAGTTACTTTTTCATTTGTTAAATACTTAAGGACTTTACCTGTAAGTGAGTCTTCCAAAATGCTACTCAATACACGAGGAGGTGGGAGTTTGAGTTATTAGGTCTATTTCTTTACCACTTTCTGTATCCATATACTTTGCTACAGATTTTGTGTATATTTTCTGCTAAAGGCAGAGTGAGCTTCCCCATACTGTGACGCTGGGCTCAGCCATGTGATTGCTTTGGCAAGCAGAATGTGGGCCAGTGTCTGTGATCCACTTCCAGACCTAGGCATGCGGAAACTCACTATGTTCTTATTTGCTGTCCTGTGCTTTCAGGATTGCCATAAAAAGAGCATGACCCTGCCCTCAGGGTGCACACCCACGAAGCATACCAGCACACCCGTCGCTGCAGCAGTCAAGTGCAGTTAGACCTCCCACCGTACAGCAGAAGTGGCAAACAGTGCAGATCAATGGTGGTGTCACATGGCTCACAAGGGATCATCACTGAGGATGTGCTCATGGGTCACATCCATAAATCCAGCTCATGGTTTGATTTTGTTTGTCTCACAAGCTCAGAATAGCTTTTTAAAACATTACTGTTTTGCAGTACTAAGGATTGAATCCTGGCCCTTCAGACTGAGCTATGTCCCCAACTTTTATTAGTTTATTTTTTAATTTTGTGATAAGCTCTACCAAGTCACTAATTGCCCAGGCTGGGCTCAGCTTTGAGCTCCTCAGCTTCCCACAGTGCTGTGATCACAGGTGTGTGCCATTCTGCCTGGCTGGTTGTACATTTTAAAATTGTTTTAAAAAGAAGACTACATTATAACGGAAAATGGCTCCCCTCAGCCAGTACGCTTCCGTTTCTTAGTTGCCCGGGTGATAGTTCCTGTTCCAGATCTGGTTGCTTTTGTCTCTTAGAACTGGCTGTTCACTGTGATGCATAGCTGGTTATATGATGCACATTGTAAGAACCAATCCCCAAGTGACAAGCGGTTCTGCTTGCTTATCCCATATAAGTCCTAGGCCACCAGAGACTAGGGTCTGAAATTCTGGGAATAATCCCAATCAGTGCCTGTCAACGTAAGTAAATCTGCCCATAATTCCTTGGTATCCTTTCAGTGTTTCTTTTTGTTGTCACAATATAACAGAGATCTGTATGGATTTTAAAACCTATCTTTTTATCAGATATTTTTTGAAAAACATTTTCTAATGCCCAGTCTGGGGGCCTTCCTCCCACCTTTGCTCTTTGCTCTGCCTCCTCATGCCCTCACTCAGCTTCTCCAGGGCCCTCCATGCCTCCCTGCCTTGGAGCCGGCTGTACTTGGATGGAAAATGCTAGCCAGCATAAGCTTCTCCTTCCAGCTGTGGATATTGGTGCTATGTCTTGGTGACAAGAAAAGCAACTGAAACACCTGTCTGTACTAGACTTCACAGTAGAAATGTAGAGAGCTAAATAAAGGCCAAGAAAATGGTTTGCAGAGGAGGTAACACTTGAATTTGGTTGCCATACCTGTCATTTAAAATACTTGAGAACAAATGAGGAAACTCAAAACACCATTCAGTTCTGGGACAATCAGATTCGGTGAGAATCCTCAGGCCAGGGATGCATAGTACTACTTCTGAAAGTTCCTTTTCTGAACCCTCTAGATGGTTATTACATCTTCCATTTTCCATACCTTGATTAAGGCTGTGTACACTACTAATTAGCTTAGTAAAAATAATTTTGTAAGTGAGCTTGTTGAATTTTATTTGTCTGAGGCCCAGGAGGAATGTGAGAAATAAGTTCTCAGTGAAATTAAATATATCAAGTTTGGTTAAATCTTATTAAGCCATTCTGATCCACTTTCAAATGGAATCTGAAATGTTTACCCTTTGGAGTCAACCTTACAACACCCTCCTGTAGAAATCCCTTGTCCAGACATTAGTAGAAAGATTTCCTGTCTAATTCACCTCATATTTCTTGGTTGGCTCCTCATGTGCACCTAAAAGAGCTCATATCAGGTCAATCACATGGACTTAGTGCTTAAGAAGCTTCACAGATGCACAGGTACGTTTAGCAGCACTATGAAACAGCATCATAAAAACCAGGACATTCTGAGTGGCTTCCTACAGAATGCAGGAGATGTGAATGAAAAGCAGAAGAAAATACAGCTCTAGCACTATCTAGATGGGTCGTGATGACACACGGAGAAGGCAGTAGATAGTTTCAGAAAAGCAACAGGTACCTGAAGCTATAATGGTGTGAGAACAGCCATTATTGCTATCCATTTAGCTGTCACTGACTTTCATTGGTTCGATTATATTTTGGCTTTTCAAATGAATTGCATCTGAGTGAACAGATGTTTTAACTAACTAATGCAATTATTGAAGTCTCTGGAAGTCTTATTCTCAGTCAAATATAGTGCTGTGGGATTCTGTTACATGCAAACTTCTTTTAGGAAGGTTAGTAGGAAGTATTCCAATGAGTTTGGTGAAGTCTGCTAGCACATAAAACATCAGGTTTCTGGACATTCAAATCTGAGGGCCAAATGCTTAATTATGCCACCTCTACTGCCCGATAAGCCTCCCCCTGTGGTTAGAAACATGCCTCCTGCACCACCAATCCAAGATCAATCCCTGGTCCCTGCTTAACAGTCAGCAGATAGAAGAAATGGGAAATGCTGAGGACTTTATGAGGACCAGTGAGATTTGCATAGAGAAATATGAGAAGTCTATATTCTTTGTAAATAATAACATCAGTTAAATAAAAGAAAATTGAGGGAAATACAGGAACTGAAGGGAAAATAGTGGGGGCCTCCTGTTTACGTATTTTTAAAGCAGAGACTGTGCCTCTAAGGTTCATGTCTTGCCTTTTTGCAATTGCTTTGTAGATAATAACCGTAACAACCTTGTTTTCATTTATTGTGGAAGACCCACGTGCTCTGCAAACATCAGGGTTATCCTGGAGAGGACAAAGGACAGTATGAGCCAAGAAAATGCATGTAAGAGGTTCATGGGAGTCAAATAAACTGATACTAGCATTGGGAATTTGAAGGCAAATTTATATTAAAAATAAATAAAATGTCTGAAAAGATTCAGTTAATATTACTAATGAAAAGAACTAATAATAGTTCTGTGTTTCAGATTACAGTTAAACAAACTAATAGTAATGTTCACAAATCATGCTTGGGTTCAGAATGTGAACCAAAGTCCCTTTACGCAGAATTATTTTCATGATACTAAGATTTCATTTCTCCCACCTGTCATAGCTTGCTGGATAAAATTCCTGTTGTTTAAGAGATGAACAAAAGTGCAGAAGGGGACAGCTTACGGATTTTGCTCTCATTGAGTATTAACACAGAAAGAACGGAGAAAGGGCCGGGGTGCAACAAGCATGAGGCCTCAAGTCAGGTCCTCAGCGTGATGGGGGTGAGGATCAGCTAAGCAAGTAGGCAAACTAAGCAAACTGGAAATCTGCAGAGTCTAGTAGAGCAAGTCTCACAGCGTGAGCTAAAATTTCTTAATGTAAAACCATTTTCATAATATTTCATTTGCCCCTTTTCTTCTTTCTTGAGCACAGAGGAGAATTTTCCAGGAGCTTTATGATGCATGAGATTGCAGCAGAGTGAATGCAGGAGCAGATACTAAAAGAAACTATGCACATCATCTATTTGCAAAGGCGGACACAAATGCCACCCTTTTTCTAAATTAGTTTTGTTTGTTTTGGAAAATACTTTCCATGAAAAGACGTTTCTTACAGTATTTGGGAATGGGTATATTTTTCTTCTTACCTGAATTGATCAATAGTAATTTTTAATAGGGTAATGTATAAATGCAACATGTATAAACCAAGTTCTGTGAAGATCTCAACAATTTCTAAAAGGGTTAAGAGGTCTTGAGAAGGAAAGGGTGAGAACCTTTGGTTCAGTCCAATAAAGCTTTGGGTTTTGACACACTATGTTTATTTTCTTCTGCATAGAATAAACCAAACCATGGGAAAAGTCAGCTTTGCCTGTGTGCCTTGGCTCTTGTGGGCAGACTGGCAGCCTAAGAGGGCCTGAAAGTACTGCCGCACACGTCTGCACTTCATTTTATTTGAATGAGACGGTGTCTCTGTGGCTCTAGTGTGCCGGGGAAAACCTTTTCGCTCCTTCAACAATGGTAAATTTCTCTTTCTGATGACTTAGCATATCCAGCATCCATTCCACAGCATTATGTGAGTTTCCAAGTACTGAAATTTAAAGGAATTTATATTGATTGTTAGACTCTCAGAAGTAACTTGAAAAGTCACTACACATTTACATGACTATGAACTGAGCTTTCAGAAAAATCCCAAAGGCATGGGATTCTGGGGACTTAAATCTAACGGTAAATTTCTCCACAATGACAGGCGCTAAAACAGCACAGAGATAAAATATGAGATCTGCCCAGATTGAAGTCACTTCCCCTGAATGTCAGGCATTGCTTTGACTTATTATGTGGAGAATCCATGGCCATGCATTTGTTGGCCGCCATCCAGAGAGCTGACAGCTGAGGATAGGTCCTCTACGGCTCATACTCTACAAGTGCAAGGAGCTAGCTACCCAGTATATATTTTAAAGGCATGGACTATTTCTGCAGAAAATAATGCAAAGCTTGTCTTCTATTAGGATATTTTTACCATTGATATAATATGATAGAATTATACCAAAAAACTTTTTCCCACCTGCCCTACCCTGCATTGTGAATCTGCCATGCTTTATGGATGAAAAAAAAATACAGAACAGTACATCTATATGATCTTTCTCTCATTAAGTGCTAATATACAAAAGAGAGAAAGAGAGAAGAGAGAGAAAGAGAACTACAATTTTAATATTTTAAAAATGTTTTTTCATAGACCAGATTGCAATGTACAATCTTGCCATTCCATCAAATATTATGGCACTTCACAGTGCCTCCTAGATGCAAAATTGGCCAGGTTTAACATAAGAGCCGGCTGTGTAAAACATGAGATTGCAAATATCATGGGAAAGAGATGATGAGTAGCTGTGGGATATTTATACACACTGTATAGCTATGTTGGCTAAACTGCTGGAAAGAAATCTGTTGCAACTGATCATTGCAGTTACAGATTTGGACCCAGGATGGCTTTGTGCACTGCAGGCATCTGGGACCATAGGTCGCCTCAAGAGTCACCATTGCCCTTCCTACAGACCACTCTGCACCTCCTGGCCCTTGACCATTGTGTCTGCATCACGGCTGCTGGTTGCCCTGAAGCGAGACAGTTACCCACACTGCACTGGGGCAGCCGAGTGCACTACTGCATGAGCTCCTGGCCTCCTCTTCTAGGTGACCTGACCATAAAAACTCTCTTTCCCATCACCTCTGGGTCTACAAGGACATGAACCTGGCAAGATGCCTGAGGCCTTGATCATCTGCCTACTTCTCTGAGACATCTTCCACCATGCAGAGTCCCATGTGGGCAGGAGTCAGATGCTCTTGGCATTAAGCGACACACTTGATGGCTGTCATTTTTCAGTTCTTGGCTTAAGCAAAAAATACCCTTCCAAGCAGATTATCTCAATGATTCTTCTGAGAAAGAATGTGGTAGGTAACAAAAATCACTGTATTTTTATAACAAACTAAGGAAGTACAACTTTTACATTTGTAATTTAATGTTATGATTAACATGTGTAATCCTCATGTCATACATACCATGTGCCTGTCATTGTTTGCACTGAATGCTCAGAACATACACCCAGGGTAGCTTTATTCTTATACTTACTTTAAAGATGAGGAAACTGAGGTGTATTCAAGTTAAGTAATTTTACTGAGGCCATACAACTGATAAATGCAAGATGTAGGGTCAGATTCATATTGGTATATGGCATTCTTTTTAATTGTGATGCTGCACTGCCTTGCCAAAAAATAATTCCAGGCTCATAAAGACAAAGCCACATTTATAATACTATGTAGAGTCAATAATCTCATCTTCTGACTTAAATATCCTTTAAATGGATGCTGACATTGGGCTAGAGTTCATGGCAAGGCACAAATTGAAGTGGGGGGCAGATGTGTCAGTCAGGACAGGCTAAGTTGTGCTGCATTAACAAACCACTCTGCTATCTTGAGGGCTTAAAGAGAAAAGGGCACATTCCTTGCTCATGGTATGTGCGTGTGAGAGGCTCACTAGGGTTCTGCTCCTCATTTCTGTCATCTCCATACCAGAACCTATAATGCCCCAGGACTTGGCCTTCCTGGAATGTCACATGCTTGAAAGAAGGTGAAAAAGCATTTGGCAATTATGAAGTCTCTTGCCTGGAAAAAGGGGAGACTGGGATCTACATCAGTAGTTCTAAGGATGTTGTGGCTGAGCTGCCATGCTGGAAAAGGGTACCCGACAGGGGTTTGCTTTGGATCTGAAGGCTCCTGTAAAGGCTCTTGTGCTAGAGGCTTTGTCTGTGGCAGGTGGGTTCGGAGAAGGGGTGGAACCTTTAGTAGTGGGGTCTAACTGCAAAGAGTCAGGCCATAGGATTCATACCCTATAAGGGGACACTGGGACCTGTCCCTCACCTGCCTTTTCATTTTCTAGTTGCCATGAGGCAAAAGGTTTCTACCACCACAGCCTCCTGCCACTGTGATGCCTTGTCCTGCCACAGGCCCAAAGCAATGGGACAATGTGACCATGAACTGAAGCCTCTGGAACTGTGAGCCAAAATAGACGTTTTCTCACTTTCAGTCTATGTTCTCAGGTGTTTGTCACTGTGATGGGAAGCTAACATAGAGCCTGGCAACGTTCATCCAAGACGTTTGAGAGTGAGTTTAGTTTCAGCTTGTCACTTCCTTGAGACAACTCTTATGACACTCAGAATTAAGTTAGAAGCTCTGCTGCCAGGTCTCAAAAACCCACTTCCCCCTTCACTTCACCTACCATGTCGTTTGGATTATTCTTTTCTGAATAGGGTTTCTTTGGTGTGTTGGAAAAGAATGAATCTCCACTGGCCATATCTGTATTTACCTATAGTCTGCCCCAAACTGGTACTTCAAAAGATTCAAATAAATCTCAAAAGCACTAGCCCAGTAAATACTACTCCAGGAAGGGTAAACAAAGACAGTAATCTGTACCTGACACACGCTAGTTTGCTGAGCCAGTTCACCTTAAATGTCTTAAATGATGAAAGAACCATCTTCTCAGTCAGCCATTCTAAGGTCGATATCATTTTTCAGGTAACTGGAAGGTGCTTTCTCCTTCCTCTCTATAAACTCTTAGTGCACCCTGGACAGCACGTTGAAATTTTCATCTGCAAACAGATCTTAAAGGTATACAAATGTAACTATCTGGGAGATTTAACGTATGGACACGAATGACAACCCATAACCTTTACTGGTTTGATGCAGAACTTAAAAGCCAGAAGGCGACATTTTCAAAGGGGTAGGAGACCAGTGAATGAAAACATGGACTGGAAAGGAGAGGACTAATTTGGAATCTACGAACACTGCTGTAAACCTCCACTCATCTCCCTCTATCAATCAAATACCTTCCACTATTTCTTGATAATCTATTTCATGCCTCTAGTATCCCAAATAATTTTTTGGAAACCATGAGCACTACCCATAAATCATGAGCCAGACTTACACCTGACACCAAGAAAAGCATTATGTCGGGCCTTCTCCAAATAGCATCATCATCCGTTACCTGCCACGATTCCCACCCCCGTCAGAAACTGCACAGAAAAAAGTTCAGATTTAGGCTGCGTCCTCCTGGGAGAGAAGAGTTAATGGGTTTTGAAGCATAAATTATGACTTGTTGTCTCTTTTGCTTGATCTAAAAAGCAATGCTTTCTATAACATGGGTTATTAGGCCATGTGCAAGCTCAAGGTGATTATAAACATTTAAACTCAGGTTTCTGTGAGAAATCACAGCACTTCATTTTTCACCAGAATGAGATATTTTCACAATCTGATAGTCCTCGAAGTTAATAAAGCAGGGATGAAAGCCTTTCTAATAAGAAAGCCTGTTTGTTAAACTGATTATACATAAAAGAATCATGTAGGGAGCTTCCAGGTTTCTCAAAGCAGTCAAGTATCATGAATTATCCTTCATGTCTCTATGGAAGGTTATCTCCTAGGAGAGGCAAAGTCAACAGTAGAGACTGAGATTACACAGAATTCTGCCAAAAGTTCCAAGGTGGCAAAAAGTCACCAATAATGCTCCTTGATTCCTTTTTCTTTTCTTCTCAGGGTCTACATTGTTCATAGGAACAGTGTTGGCTTGTTTCAAAGTCAGTGAGAGTAACTTAGGGGCTTTATTTGTTTTTACCTTAATCAGTAACATCCCATGAATCAAAAGGAAGCTTTCCTCCAAAATCAGTCATAAAAGTAGGATGACCTTGGAAGGGGAAATGCGTGTCATTTTACAGGGCTAAAAAGCAAAGTGTAACATGGAGAGTTCTTCTAGATAAAGGCCATCTAGAGTAAAGTTTCTATTTTTAGGCCAAGTATAAAGTTTCCCAGGGTGAAGATTACATCTCCACTACTTATTATTTGATCAATGGGGACGGGGAGGCACTTCCTCATAGTGGCTCTGCTTCCACCAGTGTTCATCGGACACAATCTACAACAGCACAAGAGCAGTCGTGAGCACTGGCCTATGTGCGACCATCTGCACCTCACTGCACAGTGATGCACAAGGGGATTGATGCCCAAAGCAGCAGGGACATCATCTGATCTTTGTTCTCTGATTTTACCGAAGTTCATTATTAACTAATGCATTGCTTTATATCCCTTGCCACCATATAAATACTTTAAATTTCATGTCTTGGTGTTAGTTTTCAAATTACATATAATCAGATAAAGTTTGGTTTATTGAAGAGGAATTTAATGTACCTTAAAATGGAAACTTTCTTGACATAGCAGATGGACCACTTGATACATCCTGAAAGCTGGATTTTGATATGTGCCACACCAATTAACAGATAACACCTTAACAAGCTACACAATCTCATACCTGACTGTTTTCTCACATGAAAATCATATAATACTTGGTTTGTGGAGTTTTGTGGGACTTCACTTTACTTAGATTATATTCTACCTATGCCTCAAGAGCTTGCAGTGGTGAAAGGACAATTATGGTGTATTAATGAGTCTTGCAAAGAAAGTTATAGATCACTGAACATTACACTGGTTTTTGAGATTCCTGTAAGTATGGATAAATATGGAAATAGGAAGATTATTTAGAATACAGACCAATTAACAGGTTGAAGAAGTTTCAGATTATATATCTTCATATGCTGAATTCAGTAGTAAAATAGGAAAAACAATCAAAATTTGAAGAAGTTTTTGAAAATTTATCTACTGATAAAAACCAAGGTTATCATTTAAACAACACATTAAAGGTCATATAAAATGTGATTCAACTTATTTCTGACAAAACCATAAAGACTGGTGGTCTGGTAACACCCACCTTCATTTAACTCAATGAAGAGTTTGTTTCTTGGTCTGAATTTGACAGAAGCTAAACAGAAGGTAATTTTTGGTCCTTTAGAGAAGACATGGGTCCACATAATTTGGAAACCAGGTAGGGCTGTCTTGAAAAGAGGAGTGGAATAATTCTTAATGTTTTATTGTCTATGTGGTCTTTCACATTCTTGACTTCTTCAATTAGAATTATCTATTTGGCTTTGGCAAAATGAGGGCACTGGAAGCATAAACATACAGAGGAACAAAAAAAGCATTAAGAGTTGGATATACAAAAGAGCAACTCTAAGGCACAAATACACAGAGTTGTTAAATCCATGATTTATAGAAAGAGAACATGATTGTCTAAATTGTTTAAGCTATCTATTTCCATATGAAGAGCCAGGTCTTGCCAAGTACTCATAGAGTTTGACAGTACATCAGACAGTAAGAAAGCTATAATTTTTTGTCACAGAGGATTTTGGAGGGATAAGTCCAATCAAATAGTAAATACTGGCAATATAATCTTAAAGTTCTAGGTTTTATACATCAGGGGGAGAAGCTGTCAGTCACATCCAAAGTCCTGGAAGAGATAGCTGTTTGATAGGCCGAATGGGAAGCAAAACATAAGGGGACTTTTGCTGTGTTATCTGCTTGTAACCAGGAACTGAGAGCCACCCACCTAGGGGCCCTGTGCAGGAGCAGTCCTGGCACAGTGTGATTGATTTGGAGGTACTCAGAGAGGGGCTAAAATTCTTCCCTGGGATTAGGTGAGGTTTCACTGCAGGATTCACTGTGGACTGTTCAATGGCCTGACAAAGGTAAGACCAAGGGCATCCAAAGGGCAGGCAAGAGGTGATGGCCAATGTCCCCAAGGACAGGGGCTAGATTCACAGTACCCTGCCCAAAGCAAGCAGCAGCAGGTGGAATGGGATGCAGAGCAGACCACACCTTGGCTTTGCAGGGCAGACCAGCACAGGGGCCAGCAGCCAATCAGAGGCATTCCTGCCTGTCAGGGTGTCTGAGGTCCTTGTTTATGCCTCTGAGTGCTGAGAAACCCTCCTGGAAAGAGGAAAGGAGACACAGGAAAGAGGCAGCAGGGCTTATCCCGAGGTGAACTTTGAATTGGTCAGAGTTGTACCAAATGTAAGCTGCTTCTAATGAAAAAGAGATACCAGTTAGTGGCGATTTTAAATTATGTGCTTTTCCTTTCTATTGCTTTAGGTCTCCAAGGAAAGCCTGTGCTGGCTAAGGAAAATAATGACTCCATAGTGTCTCATAATATCTGGGTTGTGCGGGTATAATTTTGACTTGGAGAACTCAAGAACATGAAGCACAGCTTTTCCATGCTGGTGGAATGGTGGCAGCCTCCTTCAAAGCAGCGGGGGTCCTTCTCCAGGGAGGTGCCCTGCTAAGTCCAGCTCTTAGGTAAACACTGGGTCAAAACTCCACCTTCCACCAGGAGAATACAGGGGCAATGTTTGGGCTTAAAATGCTTCACACAGAGAGAACAGTTCCTATATTGGCAGTAGAAAAGCCAGAGCATGGCTGGTACAAATATGTGATTTAGAGCAGCACTGATTCCCAGCAGGCTTGCCCGGATGAGGCAGCTGAGGGTGAATCCTCAGGAAAGACTAGCAGGCTGCCAACGTGATAGAGTTATTTGAAACAGGCCAATGAGATTTTGAAGAAAATTTAGCAATCACAATAGTGAAAGTTAGCATTAATGACAGTGGAACTATTATTTCTGTTTGTAGCTATATATGAAGAACCACTGCCTCTGAGCTATGCTTCTGGTTTAAAATGGCGCAATTGTGCCATCGATATAAAGGAGAACATTTTTCCTTTGTAAGAAGAGATGGCACAGATGCAAAGCATTATCAGTTACTACACAAATGGTAAAGAGAATGGCCTTCTTTTGATTTCTGAAACACCTGTCAAGAAGTGCTCCCCTCTCTTGAGATGTTCCCTAGAAATTGTGTTTGGTCAATCTCAGCTCTTTCTACAAAACACAAGTAAGGATTCAGGGCTAGACAAGCGAATTGAATTAAATCCTGCATATGACACTGGCCAATTTTCTTATCAGATGTAAGTGCTACTCAAAAACAAGGTTAATAGTCCAATAATATATACCTCATTGAGTTTCTGTGAGTTCCAAGTGAGAAGAACATATAAATCCTCTGTCTTTGGCTCGGTGTAGATGGCCAGTAAGTGCTAGCTCTGTCCTTTGTATCTATCATAATGTAACATTTACCAAATTCTGACAATAAATATGAAATATGTTGACATTCCTCCCACTAAGGAATTGTAGCCGAAATTCAAAACATTGTGCCAGAGGAATTTGGATTTTGAAATTTCTCCTCCCTTTGTTTACTAACATTTTTGAGTACAAAGGAAAGACTACGATCTATACATAACAGGCTCTTCTATTTCCTTAAAGAATTCCATAGAGAAGGTTTTGTTTGTATCTTTCAATCAAAGAGAGAAAAACAATTGGATTTTAAAAATCTCTCTGCCTTCTAACGTATAATATTTATGTGAGCAGTTTGAAGTAACTGACAACAAAAGCTGAAAGTATTCAAATAGCAGTGTCAGAGGAGCATCTCTTACAAAGTGCTGTGAATAGTGTGATAAATACGTTTGGAACCAACCATGTATTATGCCTATGTTTAACCAGTGACATGCTAAAGCTCTGCTCTGTAGCCTGGGAAATGAGAGAGAATTTTTTTTCCCTTTTTTCCCCAACAATCTAATGGATCCATCCTTAGACTCTGATTCTGACAACTTTTGTCCAATTGGACAAGAAGACATCAAGATGTTTTTCTTTTTTTTTTTGTACCAGGTATCAAACTCAAGAACTCAAACCTGCCAGGCAGGTACCATGCTGCTGAGCTATATTCCAGCTCAAGTTATTCTTTAACTAAAATTTTAACTCAATGACTTCACTAGTTTGTTTATACTAGCTGTGTCATATTGTCAGATCCATTGAACTTTTTTGGATCATTTTTATTCCTATATAGAAATGAAAATGTCAGATTAGTCCTTAACATCTCTTTCACAAGTAAAACTCTATGAATTCCTGTGTACCTCCTATCTACTGAATGAGGTGGCTTGAGTCAGGAACTAAGTAGAAAAAGGACGTGGGCTGAAGATTGCTCTACCAGCCCTGAGTTTAGACCTCGGAGATGTTGGCCTGGTCAGTTCTGATTTCAATTCACAATACTTGTGCAGCATTTCACAGACTGGAAATCCAAGGCAGGCAGTCTTCACCCTCATGAGCTCTGAAGTGTATCTGGAAAGGGCAGATGTGAAACTTAGAAATACCCTCAAAGATGTACGTAATTCAGTTGGAGCACTGAGTGGAGGATGACACTAGTGTTCTCACCCGTAGAAACTGAAATTAGATTCTACAGGCCAAGGGTGATTCTCTTAGAAAATGTTCTGCTTTCTGCACTGTTGCAGTGTCTGCGTTAGAACTGAGTCTGGTGAACGAGGATGGATAAGTCTGAGATTTCTGCTCAAAACGCTGCGGTGCCGTGGGTCACGCTTGCTTTCTAATGATCACCGAGTGGAAACCAACTTCATTAACCGCTAAGTAATTACTAGCACTCATGAATAATGGCCAAGGCAATTTTAGAAACAGCCATTTAGCTGACACATCAAAGGTGACCAAACATGTCTCACAAAGTAATGACTCTGACCAGTGAAAAATTAAACCGCATCCCCTCATCAGTTTGTTTTGGGATAAGTTAATGGAGTCTCCTTCAAAATAGGTTTTATTTTTGCTTTTCTGGCTTCATTTATATGACCTTCATTGGCATGGAACAAATATTCGCAGAGAGAAGATTGGCAATGACACCATCAGAAGTTCTCAAACTTGTTCTTCCGGTGACCTTGTGGAAGTGCACCGCGGCCCCAACCTAAAATCACCTTTTCCTGATACACTTGGATGAAATTTCTGTTACGTAGAAAGCAGAAATGTTGAAACTTTTCTTGCTCTCTTGAATGACTGAGAAATGATTGTATTCTCACCTGCAAAACATGGTCCTAACTCTTGGGATTTGGCAGAAAGGAAGGGTGGTAAGATGAAAGGAATATCAGAGGCTACAGTGAGAGAGAGGAGGCTGAAGCGCAGGAGGCGGCAGCGATGGAGGCGCAGCGTGACTCACTGAGAGGAGCGGAGACGCCTTCCCCAGACCTCTCTGCATCTCACTTTCAGTCACAGTGCAGGCAGCCCAGTGAGGGAAGTTACTGCATGCCACAGAATCCAGTTATTGTCATCTGGCAATAGGCAAACTACACAACGCTAGTTTTTTTCTTTTTTTCTTTTTACCACCTTGTCTACTTTAATTCCATGAATTCAAACCATTATATTATTACGCATTACATTTTTCACCTGCGAATACCTTTACTCCTTTAATAACTTCCCTCCCCACATAGTTGCCTGATAAAATCTCAGCCATAGTGAAATTAATCTGACTACTCCAGGCCTGCTACAGATAAGCAGACCATCGTGTCGTACATGCAGGACTCCAGACCCCCTGATGGCGATCCATAGTGCCAGAGCCTCTGCTGCAGTTCTCCAGTATATGAGATCTCACATGCTCCAAACCTCTCCTCCCATTCCCACCACCCGTCTCCTTTCACTTTTAGTTAATGTCCTTAATGAAGACCTCATTTACAGTATGAAGAAAATAAGAACTTCCTCATTTTCTGCCAAAATCCAAATCTATTTAAACCTAAAACACAATCTATGTCTGTCTCTGCCTCTGTCTCTCTGTTATAATGAGCACTATCAAATGTCAACTCCTGCCCTTGTGTTCTAAAGCTCATCACCACTTCCTTCTCAAGACTTATTACTATGTCTACATAGTCAATTTCCTTTATCTTCTAGGTCGTTATCACAAACACACATAAATCCCCAGCTTTCACCTTAAAAATCACTTTGGTGCAGAGAAGTACTAACCCTACCCATAGCAATGAGCACAGGAAGCACCGCACAGGCTTCTAAGCACTACTTTCCCAAAAGGAACCAGCACACTTGATTCCAGAGTTGGATTAAGAAAAATATTTGATGAGAACTGCATGGTGCCATAACACAAGGGAGTATTTACACACAATCACAGACAGAGAAAGAAAAGAAATGAAAAATTAAAAGGTCCATACTCATAAGTGAAATAAACAAGACCTCCATGTGTAAGTAACATTGTCTCACTAGTGTAAGAACCTGAAAGAGTGAATAAAAACTAGGAGGTAGGACAGACGTTATGAAATGAAAGGAATATGTTCAAAAGTAAAGAGCAACTGGGGTGAGGGAAAAGAGAAAAGAACGAAAGGGAAATTATGTATGTATGTACACACAGGATAACTAACATAGTTGTACTACTGACCTCTATCACTTTACTGAAAGAAACAGTTAATGATTAATTATTTGATCAATCTTGCATACCTTTATTTGTTTTCCTCAGAAACTTTGATATCTTCTGTTGAACATATCAATATGTAAGACAACAACCATCAATAATTTCCTACCGTTTTGTCTGTAACTCTATATTGCTTGTATTGTTTGTATGCTATTTTGTAAGTGGATGTCTGTCTGTTAATGTTTTCCTTCTTTTATTTTTAAAATAAATTTAAAAAAGAAAGGAAAAATTAAAAGGTCATAGACAAAAACTGAGAGAGCCTCTAGTAGCTAATATTGAAACAACTTGAGCAAGAGAATCAGTAATGGTGCTACTCGATTATAATCAAAAGAATGTAATAAATACCCAAAGTACATACTGATAATAAATAAAGAACTGAATAACTGAATAAATAATTTGCTAGCTTATTAACAGGTAAATGAGGAAAAAGTTACATCTTTTCCTTATAGAAGAATTCCAAGTATAACAAATGTACAGGGAATGAGGAAAATAGGAATTAGCACTGGGACACCACAGTGGTATTTGTCACAGGAAATGTGTACCAGAGGAGGTAAAATTCACAGGCAAAAGTGTAAAGAAAGACAGAATGTTTGCATGATTTCAAAGTACCTCATTCAAAACAATGGGGGAAATAGCCACTTTATACTGGGGAGTCATGTATACACCTTAGCCAGCAGCCAGGGTCAACTTGATCTGTAATGTGTTCACTGTAGACCCTAGGTATGAAGCTCAGAGAGAAAACATCACATCTTTTTCAATAATATTTGCACTGTTTAATCAAGACAAAATATCAGAGAAACTGAAACTGAGAGGAGTTCTACAAAATCACCAGCCTGTGCTCTTTATGTTTCAAAACCATGAAAGGAAAGCAAAGACTCAAGAACTGTCTGAGATTTGAGGAATCTGAGATTCATGGCAACTAAATGAAATGCAGAATTCCACATGGGATCCTGCACTACAAAGAAATGTTTCAATGGAAACACTAAGCCCGTGTGAAACAGAGAGTCCTGGAGCAAGATGGACTTGTTACCTCTGAGAAGTGCCCCACAGTCATGTAAGACAACAGCAGAAGATGCTTGAGGAGTACCTGGAAACTCCCTGAAACAGTTTCACAGCTCTTCTGCAAATCTAACATTATCTCAAAGATAAAAAGTGTGGAATGCTGCTGGACTTCACGCTTGCCTCTGCACACTTCACAGTGCAGCTTTCCAGAGGAACAGTCTAGGCCCTGACTCTGGGCCCTCACTTTCCGTCTGCCACTCCACTGCACGGGCCTGTGGTTTCTATCGTTCCCTGCACGGTCATCAATCAGTTTCGCCATGGCCATGCTAATGGTTTCATGTTTATCCTAATTCACTTCCATTTCTTGCTGCAGTAGTTTACCAAACTAGAAACTCCCTCCTCCTTGAAACATTAGCTTCTTTGGGCTTTCACATCAACGTACATCCCTGGTTTTCTGGAAGACTCAGGGGTAGTCCTTCTCCATCTCCTCAGATGGGTTCTTCTCCTCCTTTCAGGTAGTTTCCAAAATTTAGCCATTGGCTGTCTTCTCTGGCTACTTCCCACCATACACTTATCCATTCACAGTATTTTAAAAGCTACCTGTGAGCTTATACCTTCAGCCTTGGTTGTCCCTACCTGAAGGTGACAATCTTTGACTGTTTAAAGTACTCTGCTTTCCCCTGTGAGTGACAAGGATTAAATAAGCACAGAAGGATGGGTGCTTTGTGGGCATCTCTGGAGTATGCACCATGCTTGGTTTTCACTGAGAAGGAGAGTGTGATCTGATCCATTAAGTATTCTAGGGTGAATATCTTAGGCCATTGGGAAATCTTGATTACCACCTTTGCTAGAAGCAATTAGGACTTTCACACACTGAATTATATTATTGTTTCCAGTTGCTTCATTGATAATTTAAAGAAACATTCTTCTTAATCTATTTAGAGTTCACGTCCACTAATGGCACAAGTTAGCTGGGTTCCTATACAAATGAATATCCACGTCAAGGATGGGATGATTTGTATTTTCTTCCTCAATTAATACTTTGCAGATACGATACTTACTGGATCAAATCAATTTCTTGGCATATTTGCTTAAGCATGGTGGCAATACGTTAGTATAATTTGTTTCCATAGGAAAGAAAAAATATATGGTTAGCATTATGGATCTTTGAGATTGCGTTTTGAAATTTTACTGCAAGTTACACATAATACTGAACCTGAGACACATTAGGCACAGGTTTATGAGAGCATAAAAACAAAATCTGTGATTTTGCACTGATGTGAATGGTTATCCATTTGCTTGTGTTGATACAGGGCAATGGAAATGGGCAGCAATTAGTTAAGCTACTATACACTAACTCAGGCACTACTGTTAGAGTGAGACAGGAAACATTTAAATGTAAATGCTACAAATTCATTATACATCTCTTCTCACCTGATATCCATGACCGCAACTGACCTTGGCTTTTTACTTGATTGTAAAACTTTAGATCACATTTTAAGAAGACAGTATATAAAACAGGAATATTGGTAAAAATCATATAAAACTGAGGTTTCTTCTAAGTGTTGTTTTAAAACTACTTCCTCTGTATATTACAAATGTCAGTTTTAGGCTCCTGCTGTTTTAAATAGGTTTTTAAATTGCTGCCTGAACAAATGCGAAGGACAATTGTTTTGTAATGTTCCAGACTTTAAAGTAATTTCTGTATGTGTTTGTAATTGAATGGTCAAATCTTGTTAATGTTATTACATATTTAAAATGTTACAGTAAAACATAATTTAGAAATCTGGAGTACTTTCTATCATTTATTTAGTTTGTGGGTATTACATAGTTGCATGGAAAAACAATTGAATGTGCTCTTTCCACTTGGACTATTTATAAGTCAAGGATTTCAGCAAAGGCAAAATTATACCATCCCCGTCCAAATATATATTAGACATTTAATTTTCACTCTGACCAGTTGCAATGAAAAAGTATCTCTTACTTTATTTCTCTTCAAAGTATAAACATGTATTTTTACTTTACATAATTTACTCTAAAAGAGCCATTTAGTTTGCATTCAAAAGGAAATATAAGAAAAAATATTAATGTTCATATACAGCAGTTCTGTAGCTAGCTAAGGATTCAGTACTATTCAGGTATCTTACATGCTGAGCTACCTGACTTATCTATTAGGAAACATAGGTTTGTCTAATGCTCAGATACCAGAGCTGTGGAGCTGAACGAGCCATCTACTTTCTGCTTGCTCACCCTCCACCTGGACTTATACTTACTGTCACCCCACGATGCCGCTATGCCCACGCTTACAACTAAAACCTTCTTGCATGACACCCTTGAGTTCTACAATCAGAAGAGCCTTCTACTCTCCCTTAAGACTTTATTAGGCCACACATTTTTGAGAGAGAGACCACATCTACTTCCAATACACCTTTATAGTCTCCCAACATGTTCAACCAACAAAGATAGTTTTAGAATGTATCAGTTAATGTAGGAGATCTATGTCTATGAACAGCTGTCATATCACGCACCATGCTAAGTGTCTCAAAGAGAGCAGCAGGAGAGACAATGCTTTCCTGTCTAGAAGAGCTTGGGTTTCTTGTGTAAGGACACTCGAGGAACCTGAGATCATAGTCTTGTGATGGAAAAGCAGTTGCTCAACAAATATTCAGCACGTGTTAAAATTTTGATGGTAGGTATCTGCATGGAACGCATAAGCAGTTATGTTTGGGAGCTGAGGAACCAAACTAATGAAGTGGAAAGAGTACACGAATCTCTTCTGTCCCCATGCTACCTCCTAACAGCTCTTCTTCTAAGTTCTGCATTCTTGGCTCCATGAATCAGGAATTTGATGTCTCTGTGAGGTTAACAGTATAGGTTGCACCTTGATCTATGTGGGTTTTTTTTTTTTTTAATCTTTGCTCTTTATTCCCTGCTTTTCAGCACAACAGAAGCACTTCAAGCAGACATAAAGATTAAAAAGAAACCAGGAAGCAAGAAAATGGTATTTTTTTTTCCTCTGTACTATTTTTTTTCCCTTGGAGAGCTTTTTCAAAACAGAACATTAAAAAATGAAGAAGAGACAGCAGTCTGTGAATGCTGCCATTTACTCCTAATGTGTCATTAGAGTATACAGTATCTGTCACTAACACTGCATCAAATAATCAAATTTCATGGCAGAATTCCTGAGACTAATGTTTGTGTCATTTCATTTTGTAGTTGTATTGCAAGTAAGTGAAAGCCAATTTTACCAATTACACTGCCATCATTTAGTACACTGCACATAAACAACTATATCAGTGTCATAGTGAGGCGTAGTTAGCGTTCACGCGACACACACAAAAAGGTAGAGAATTGGATATAAGAATAAAGCATACAGGTGGAGGCGGAGAAAGAGGAAAACAAGAAGGATGTGAGATGTTCTATCTTATTTCAAACTTGAGAAATGGAGAAAACAATCTTAAATATGTTGGTTTCAGCTCATGTTGGTTAAATAAACACTTAGAAAGGACAAAATACACTGTGCTATAAATTACCTTCATCACCTAAAGAATCTCAACATGAGTCTGGTTAACATACACCAGTCTAGTTGCTGAAATGTGCCGACTGCTGACCTGCCCAGTAGCTTATGTCTGGCCCAGTATTAACCTATTGTTTGTCGTTGTGGACACAGGACTATGATTTTAGCAGGGAGAGGAGGATGATATTCTTGAGCTGTTTTCCTCTTTGTTTCTTAGTGAATGGATGGGTGCTTTAATTTTTAAGTGTTGAGATGATTTTTCAAATCAGTTTTCAATTTCCTTTTAAAGAGAAAAGGTCTCAAATGTACCCTATTTTCAGGGCAGCCACGGGAGCAACTCTGCTTACCCAAATGTGCCACTGAAGGTTGTTCCAGTGATGCAAAATTTGAATGCTTTCCCTTTAAATGAATTAAGGTTTTACACTTTCCTAATACAAGAAGATTTTTAAGTCCTTTCCTGGAGGATTACTGATTTTTCCATGCTTTACTGGATTTGATATTTGCAAATGTAAAAGGATCTACAGAAGTAACTACCTTGCCATCATTTTACATTTATCTTCTTCAAGAGGTCTGCAAAGGAACTTCTGGAAGTTGCTGAGATCTAATGTGCACTTAGGAATGTCAGTCCTATTGCCTCACCAGTCTTCATTTAAGAAAATATTGAGCTTCACAAAGTTTGAAATTATTATTAACTGTTCTTAAAAATGTACATGAAACAATTGCAGCTAGTGTATTGAACAGGTGGGATTCATTGTATTTAATTAGATAACATTAATTCTTTTCTTCTGCTTTTGCTTAACATATATTGAGGTGAAAAGCCATATCCTACCCCTGGATTAGAGCAGAGGCTGTTCTATGACATTATTGCTCTCTATTAGTTACTAAAACTCAGTCTTGGTGGTAAAACACAAATTCAACCTCCTAACTAGAATACTCAGGTTTGTGTAATTTCCAAAAGCCTCAAATCCACTCAAAAGTGCACTGCTTCTGCTTTCTGAGGTTGGGTCCACTAAAAGGAGGGTGAAGACTGGTGAGGTATGTGTGAGGGGGTTGTTCTCCAGCTTTGGACAGAGCCTTCTCTTCCTTTTGTGGACAGTTCCTCCCCTTCTGTGGCTGGACATCCTGGTGAGACGTGGGGATTGAGAGAAAAGAAGTAGAGAGGCTGAGAGTTCCTACTTAACTGTCCACAGAAATGCCCCTGACTGGCTTCCGGAGCTGGAGTGAGATTGGTATTTGGAGCTGAGTGGTTTTCTGAAGGTTCTTCAGGGACCAGATCTCTGTTGGGTCTCTCACAATGCAGTTCACTTGATTAGTGCAAATGGACTCTGTTTCACCATGGGAAACCTAATGACCCACTGCAGTGCCTTCTCTGTCAAGGACTATTAACCTCTGGGAGGCCTTATTTGATAGGTTCTAACACGATCCTCATTGCTTCTTGAGAAACAAGTGTGTGGGAAAAGAAATCAATCCCAGAGCAATGTTCACATTTCTCAGTCCTTGGTTAGCACTCCCTGGCTTATCTCTTCTTTTTAAGTTTCCAGGAAAGAGTGACTACGCCGGCTAATTCCCAAGCCTCTAGCTCAGATTCCCTATGTGGCCCAGGAGAAGGTCTTCCTTGGACCTTTTCCAACTTGGACCACTCCCTAGAGGGAGTCGGACTTTAGTCCTGCCTGTTACTGGATTAAAATTCCCTTCATTCTCTTCCTTTGGGTTTCATAAACTCATGCCCTTATGCTTCAAAATGAAGAGGGTTTTCATGTAACTTCTGCTGTAAATTCAGCACAATTGCGTCCTATTTTAGCATCCAATGTCTTCCATGTTTTGGCGTATCACTAAAAATTTCTAATGTAACGTGTCTTCTGGGTTGAACTGAAATGTCTGCCCAAAGTTTCCTGTGTTCAGAGTGGGGCCTGTTGGAAGGTGAAAGTCAGAGGAGCGTGACACCCATCAGTAGCTTAATCCATGACACGTTCACAGCAGGGCGAGTTATGAGGAGCGCGGCCTAGTAGGAAGACATAAGTCACTAGGGCTGTGTCCTTAAAGGGCAAAACTCTTGCTCTGGTTCTTTGCTTGCTGTCTGCCTCAGGCTGCCATTAAGGGAGTCAGCCACCATTAAGGGACTCAGCTTCCTTGGCCGTATGCCCCCGCCATGATGATTCCTCCTTGGAGCCCGCTGACCATGGACTGAGACCCCAGAAGCTATGAGCAAGAACAGCTCCTTAAATTGCTTGCCTCAGATATTTCATCAGAACAAAAGCAAAGTGGCCAGTGCAATATCCTATTATACACTATTTAAATCAACTAACAGCAGTCAATAGATTTGCTTGTCAGAATTTTATTAAATATCAAGTATAAATTACAGATTGATAAAATGTTTTGAAGTTATGTTTAATAAAAGTAAGCATCAGTTCTTTCATTACAATGAGGAGCTCATTAAGCCTATGGGCAATTAGTATTTAAATTAAGTGTGTCATGAAGTGTTTACTAGTCTGTATTTTACAGTATGTTTGTAAAGGTATTATTAGCTAGGTAGTGAAAAGCATAGTTGTATAACAGCAGGTATAGTTTCCCAAGAAAAATGCAGCACAAGTTTTGATTCAGATGACAAAGTCTTATTACATTTCTTAATTTTTTAAAGGTTCATATCCGTTGTATATAATATTTAAATTTTATTAAACCAGGAAACATGGGAAATACCTAATAAAAATATTCCTTTGACTTCAGAGAGATGTTTTGACTATTTATTATTATTTAAAATTTGCCAAGTAGCCATGCTAAGCAAAGGTGGTATTCAATGTTTATGAAATGCTGTAAAGTACATACAGTAAAATTGCTTTCAGAAAGTTAGACTACTATTTATCAAAATATTTTCCTTCTTTGGCTCATTCTTGTTACTTTTTTTTCAAAGTTTGAAAGGTTACAAATACTGTCCTTTTAAAATCTTTTCCTTTAATGTATTGCTTATTTAAGATAATAATTTTATAACTATTGCATTATATTAAAAACTATTAATTTATGATAAATAACTGAAGGCATGGGCTTCAATGCTACAAGGAACATTGGACCTGTAAACAGCCTTTAGGACCATTCAATCTCTTCTCTTGCTTTCAGCACTTCAGGAAAGCAATGTTATTACTCAAGAAGTGAGAAGTATCTTTTCCTGATCTAAACTTATAGTCCACATCTTGGTTTCCTTTTTGGTTAAGCAGTTGTGCTGGTTTCCATATCATACTAGTGCTCAGAGGACCTGACTTTGTATTTCCTGTCTGATGCTGACCAGTTGGTCAAGGCTCTTTTCCAAGTCTTGGTTGCTTTAGCTGAGGCTAAAGGAACCACACATTCAGAGAGATGAAATAATTTGTGAAAAACTAAAAAACTGAAGAACAAGGTTAAGTATTTTTACGTCTCCCTCTTGTCCATCATTATACTCTATCTTGCTTGAATTTAAATGGAAAATAAGAGATTTGAGAGTATTTGGTCTTTTTAAATCTCAGTTTAACTTTGCTCAGCTGAATATAGGACATGTACCACATGCTGCAAATCTTATTATGAAAAGAATGCTCCACCTTAAATATACATAATAGACTTTTTCTGTCGTCTCATTTTCCTTTTACCAAAAATTGGCATCATAGCATTTATCTGTTTTCTTTATTTTTTGAAATTGAGTCATTTTTATTTATAGGTAAAGTTTAATTTTTAAATAAGTTTCTTAGAGTGAATAGTAAATAGCCAAATATATAGTAGTCTTTTTCTTATTGCTTCCTTTCAACATGCTTGTCTTTATGGTTACAGCATTTAAAAAGGCATGCCTTTCACAAGGTGTTTGCATACAGCACAGAAGTTTAAAGCAGAACACAAAGCAAATGCCACAGTGTCTGCAAATGAAATGTACAAACAGACTGGCTACACACTGGTCCCATTCTAATGCCACATGAAAGTTGTTATCACAAGTCTCTGATGGGTGTCTCTAAGGAAATGGATGCCAGTGTTAGGAAATAATTTAAACAACTGTTAACTGGGGTCTTTCTAATTTATGTCACAGATGGGACTGGCAGAAAATATTGGTGAGTGTTTGAAAAACATGACCTAGTCGTTCCTTAATTGAGGATGTTTCTAATTGTGTAATAATTGGTTTTCACAGTTGAATGTCACAGTATTAAAGACATTTGCCAAATTACTAGCTCTAACACGAGGCAAAGGACACACTTTTTTCAGATGAATCTTTCCATAGGCATTTCCCAAAGTACACTATATGATAATGTCTATAATTACAAAAGTTTATGTTAACCGAGTACTTAATATAGCCTACACACCAGGATAACCCTTTGTATGAATTAATTCACTCAGCAACTACATAGTTCCATTATCTTTTCTACTGTAAGAATGAGAAAGTCAGTCCTTCGTGAAGATATGTTAGCTATTTATGCTATCTCATGTCTCAGCCTGAAACGCTGAAGATTTTAGTCTTTATACTACACAAACTTCCAATCTATACTGTTGCATAGTTCTCTGAAGAAGTTCCTAATGGGTCAACAAGACAAGGTATTTTAAATAATCATCACTACTAACAGTATACATATTTTAGAAATACAGACTGACCCAAAAGTACCTGTGTATGCATGTGTAAAAGCAAAAATAACTCTCAACAAAAGTAGCTAACACCTACGGAATACTTAGCAAGTACGTTATCTCATGTTCTCTTCATAAAAATATCTATGGGGTCCGAGTTCCTATCTCAGTTTCACAGACATGTAAATGGAGGCTTAGACAGGGAAGTGTATTCTCCGTGGTTACACATATCTAGTACACATCTATGCTCAGGTAGAAACCCACGTCTGTTTGACTGTAATATTTTTGTTCCCTACTACCATAGTAAGCCACATTTCACTTAAAAAAGAAGAACACGCATCACTGCAGGGGCAAAAACGATCAGTGGATAACAGATAGTGAGAAAGACAGCTTTATAACTACTGACACATTTAATTCAAGGAAAATGTTTTCAAACAGAAAAGGAAATTAAAAATCAGCTGATTTAGACCCGTGAGTTTGAATTTCTTAATTTGAATTTTTTAATTGCTTATCTGTACATCAAATTTACTGGTGCTGTGGTGTGTGAGGAAGCTGCTGTGTCACAGGGAATTTGTCTGAAATTTAATTCATAAAACTTTTAAGTATTTGCACAAATTACTTAGATTGGTTTTTTTATAGCCCACTCTATCCTGCTGTGCTTTCTGGCTATGTCATTAATTTGCTTAGATATCAAATGCAAAATCCACATCCTTTCTGTTACAGAATACACTAAGCATATTTAATACATAAATATTTTAAAACCTTGGTGTTTAAATAATATTTTCATGATGGAATAGAGTATAGCTTGAAAATCTGTGATGGATCTTGCTATTTTCCTTAGTCATTATAAAACAAATTTATTAAAACAACTGAACAGATTAATAACAACATAATTGAAATAGTTCTTGCTGAATTTTAACAAGATATTTATTTTAAAGTAATAAACACATTATCTAGATTTAATTTATGAAATGTGATCCTATGTGCATAATTATTCCAGGTGATTGATTTGATTAATCTGTGCATTTCCAAAAGGAAAATCCTAAAATTGAAGGAGAGCATACAAATATGCATGAATAAAATGAATGACTGAAAGCAAAAGAGGAGTATCTTGGAGCAGAATGGAGCAGTAAGAACAGTGAGAGATGCTATGCAGCCTGGGTGATTTCCAGAAGGTTCTGTAGTGTGGGCCTAGTTCAATGTTGAGAAAGGAGGCAATCTTTTCTGAGCCACTTCTTTCACTGCACAACGTAGTCCTACAGTTCAAAATCTCAAAGCTGTAAAACATTTAATATTTATGACTATACAAAAATTCCATAATTCAGTTACTAAATGATTTTCTAGATCTTTATTAAGTGCCTAATGTGTGCTATATAGTAAAAACATAGAGACATGACATGATCCTTGCCTTGACATTCACTGCAGAGAAAACTAGTGTCATTTACGAGCCTGACAAGGATTATATAAAAGTATGTTTAAGACACCTAGGGTCAAGAGTTTGGTGGTATTCTCCCTGTCTCCATCATCCAGGCCTTGGGAGGCTGATGCAGAAGGATCGTTATTGAAATGCAGCCTGAGCTACATAGCAAGTTCTAGACCAGGCTAGACTATTTATCCAAAACACTGTCTCAGGAGCAAAAATGAAATAAACAAAAAATTGGGGTCATAAAAGAAGTAATGTTTTATTTTTAAAATTAGTAATATTATGAAAAGAGCAGAACTAAAATGAGAATGGGCTATGAAAACATGCAATTAAATATTTTGAAAGAAAACTATATTCATTGAGAAAATGAACTAATTATGAATAAAATTTAATTTAGCTAATAAGAAAATTAATGTATCAAAATCTAATACTAAGGAATTAATTGAGAATGCAATGCCTGAAGACACAATATTTAGCAGTGCCCTAAAATACAGTTAATGGGCACAATCAGTAGAGGTTTGTCTTTCAAAGCAAAAAAATGAGTTTCCTTCGAAGACAGTGGAGGCAACAGAAGAGAAACAACATATGAAGAAGAACTGAAAACATCCAAAATTTGAAAGTGTTTTCCAAGCATTAGGTGGATAATGTATCCAAACATACCATAATGATGTTAGGTTAACACAAAGAAGTAAATAAATGAATGACTAAACAATACATTTCTAAACTGGAAAAGAGCAATTATTTGCAAAGACCACAGTTAGATAGACAGCAGATATTTTTCTTATGGAACAATTGATAAGAGAAGAAAACAAAATACCTTCAAGTAGATATAGACGTGTAATGTGGAAAGTTTTTTACCCTGCTAAACTAAAATTAGAATAGATACAACCTTGCACAAGGGGTCATCACTACAGATGCTTATCCCACAGCCCCCAGGTTATTAGACATGAACTTATCAGTGAAATTGGACACAGGGGAGAAGGTGGATGGTAAGACGGAGGAAGGAGTGTCCACACTGAAACAACTTGATAATTAATTTAACTTTTGAGAGCAGAACAATGGAAACAGAGGAGCATAAATAAGCTACTTGGAGTAGGTGAAAATATGGCCATAATGACAGTGAGTATAGAGTGTAGGCCAGTGACGTCCAGCCTTTCAGAGACAAGCGCACAAACTGCAACCCAGAACCTGCTTGTTTATCACGAAGCGCCAACACAGCGGTTAGACCTGAATACTGAGGTTTTAGTTTAGAAAAAAGAACTCATACATTACCATCTTTTGGCTTAAAAAAATAACATGTGCCATTGGTTTGCCACCACTGGTGTCGGCTGAAAGTACATATTATAAAAGTGGACAAATAAATAATATTCTGCATTTACTCTTAGAAGATGTATATCTGGAAAACAAAGTTATATCAAAAAAACTTTGAAAGAGGTACAAGGCCAAGATTAGTAACAATGACTATTGACCACTAAGATGCAGCAGGATTATTCTTAGTGCAGAACGTAAGCAAACAGTGTCCATGTGGATAAAGAGACACATGAATCAGAATAAAGGGAAATAGTCACAGGTGAACATAATAAAAAGGAGCTTGGTTCTAACAATGTGGCCTAATGAACTTTGATGAGAGGAAAGTAGGAAGAAAAAGCATTAGAATTTGACACGGCCATTGAGAAATCTGCAATGATAGTTGCAGAACCTGATAAATTAAGCATCCATACAGGATGATAGACTTGGATTTGAAATAACATGTTTTAACACCCTTGGACAGATCCTATGTGTATGTATGTTTACAAAATCACTGCACCCAACAAAGTAAAGCTACATTTTTATTTATTTTAAAGAGAATAAAAAAATAATTTAAAAAGTTAGAAATGATACAGAAATTGATAAAAAGGTGTGGTATTGTTATACAATGGAGTACTACTCAGCTATAAAAAGGATAAACTCGAGGCTTTTATTGGTAAATGGATGCAACTAGAGATCATACTCACAAGTGAACTAAATCAGATGCACATATGTAAACATCATATTGTCTCCCTAGAGTAAGAACCTGAAAGAGTAAACAAAATCTGAAAGGTATAATAGATACTGTGAAAGGGAAAGAAACTGCTCAGAGGTAAGGAACAACTGGGACAAGGGACAGGAGGATAGAAAGAAAGAGCAAGGGAAAAAATATACACATATACACACAGGATACTGGGTACTTGTACTGCTGATTTCTATGGGTTGAAAGGAACAGTCAATGCTTACATTTTTTCTCTTTCTAACTTTTTTGACCAGTTTTGCATGCTTATATCAGGTAATCTGAACAACTAATTTGAAATTACATAGTTTTAAAACAAGTAAAACAATTATTGCAGCAGAGTTCACGAATAAAGAAAACTTGTGGGGCTCTATGACTGGAGGGACCAGCAAGCAGATTGACCAAGGAGAGGACAGTGAGCATGTGTCTATTTATTACTTCAAATCGGTTTTATCATGCATCTCAGGGTCAGAACAGCTCTGCAGCTCCTTGGGATGATTCGAAGGATGTCAACTGCCTCTTCAGCAGCTCTGACTCAGTGTAGAATTTCCCAGCGATCTCTCGGAGACCCGGGTCTGCGACAGGATTGAAGCCGTCCTCAGTTCATAGGCCATGCCTGTGCAGGAGAGCAGTGTGGGATCTCGGCAGACAAAGGTAGAAAAGAGGACACTTCGACTTTTTGCCTTCTGTGTAGGAACTGCTTCTCTTCTTCCAGTCTCAGGACTGGGCTGTATTCACTGCTGTGGCCCCGAGGTAAAACCGTGTCAACAGCCATCTGCAGGGGCATTGCTCATGGGGCTGAAGTTTCAGATAAACAAAATCTCACTGGATCACTGGCTGGGTAATTGTGGTGGATGGACAACTGGTAGTAAATTTGGAACACCCGCCTGAACTGAATCAGTGTGGTGCTGGATGTGGGGGGTCCGCCTGAGGATTGTTGCCAACCAAAAAAGGAGGACTGGAGGGGAGGAGGGAGAGTTGTTGGTTCTCCTGGAGGAGCTTGTCACGAGCTGGCTTTCCTGGTATGAGCTTGGCTGTTCTCAGAGGAGCTCCTTGTCACTGAGGGTGGCTGTGGTACTTTTCAGGGGAGCGCTGGGTCTTACTTTGAATGTCACTTCCTGGCTCCACTGCAGATCCCTCAGCCTGGAGCACAGATCATTCATCTTGCTGGCGCAGACTTTCTAGATTCTACTGCTGCCCTTTGGGCCTTCCCAGTGCAGATCTGTGAAACAGGTCTGCATGAGGTATTGTGGGCTCTAGGTTTTCATCTGGACTCAAGCAGGACACTATTGTAGGATCCAGGCCCTCAGCTGGATTCTTTGGGTCTCTAGTTTGTGGAAAGATTTCCTGCATTCTTTCCCATTTGACTCTTTGGGCGACTATTATAAAAGAATCCTATGAATTATATGTTGTGTGTTACATCTTTTCCCTTGCAAACTCTGACTACAGCAGTAATGCGGGCTTCCTAGCCAGTCCTGCTTCCTTGCTTTTGTTTCTATTTGTTCGGTCTCTTTTAGAAAAAATTTGTTCGCCATATGGAACCATAGAGGAGGCCTTTCATACAGTGGAAAAACAAATGAACAAAGCCAAGCTTCCTGTGAGGAGCGGCAAAGAAACCTATGAGAGAGGCTGACCACCCGCTATTCCAGTCCCTGTCTGAAGCCCAGCAGCCCTGAGCCCTTGAAGTACATGAAACACCCATGCACCCTTGTGGTCAGTTCTTCGGGGTTAGCCGCTCATGCATTTTTCTGTTAGTAGCAATGGAGAGTCCTCACTGACCCTGGCAGGCTCGAGGGAGCAAGGTTGCCAGGCAGACACGGGTCAGGAGGTAGCAGGGGTGAGCAGCACGTCCATGGGTTTCCAGTGCAGGACTTGGGCATCCCCTGGGCCCAGCGAGGTCATTGAGGAAGCCTAGGACAAGCCCAGATGTGGCCCTCTGAAGGCCCTGTTGGAGTTTTGCCCAGGGCAGGCCCGCTGAAGGTGTAAACAAACAAACAAATCCTCCAGAATAAAGACTCAGGTGGCAAGGAGCCTCAGGCAGAAAATATTCCAGAAGCCTTGCAAAAAAGGAGAAGCCATTGCGTGTGAATATTTGCACAATTCTTTCTCATTTCCCTCTTTAATGCTTTCTGTGTTCAACACTATTACTCTGTTACTTGGGCGTTTGCATTTCATACTGAACGATTTCTAATTCAGCGGCTCTCATCCTTCTGCAGCTCCAGATGCCCTCCACTGTGTCACCCTGTGAAGGACAGTCCCCTCGGGCCTGCTCCCACACCGGCCATGGCCAGCTGCCCATCAGCAGGCCTCCCCAGCACCCTAAGCCTTATCAGGAGAGCAAAATAATGATCCATTTCTTCCCCAAGCCAGAGCTGTGGTTTCATGCCTGGGGGAAGCAGCAGGGAGGGAGGGAGGGAATTCACAGGCCTGTCTTCCTGAAGGGAACCTCAACCCCTTTTGTGGGCCAGAGAAAGAGAAGCTTACTGGCTGCTGTCAGTGAGGTAGATGGAGCTCCAGGCATCTCTCAGCAAAGATTGAACTTTCATCAGAAGCAAACTTACATGGCGATTATTTCAGGTCACTGTGTTATCATTGTCCTGGTCAATGTAAACAGACGCAAAGAAGTGACAGGAAGCCTAATGAAGTATTGGTTTTGGGGCTCTGAGCAGCAGAAATCCAGTATTTCTTAAGGGCAACCTGGTGATTCAGGTGCTGTAATTTCAAAAGCTTTCTAATTAAAGAAAGTCATTGGTTTGTTTATTTTTTTTCATACCAATAAAGGATTCACAGATCTCACATCACAGTTGATATTCTGTAACATAATTGTCTCATTTTAATGGCCAATCTTATGGTTAGGAAGGAGAACTACAGACTTGGGTACTGAACTACAAAGAAACAAGTCATTGAACTACAAATTTAGAATTTCAGTGTGATTTAATTAGGGAACCATCCCAACTGTCTCTTCCCAGAGCCCCCTGTAAACTGAGCAGTACGCTAACTGCTGTCCTAGATAAAGATTGGATTGGATGTGAACCTGGCCCTAAGGCAGCTTAAAATTTAGTTGGAAAAGTACAATTAGTACAGGTAAAGCCTTAGAGAAAAAAAATGAGGTTCAACTCTCAGGGTAGGCTCTTCAAGTGTGGGAAGAGCTTAGTTTCACGCAAGGGGCAATTGTAAAAAGAGATACAGGATAGGGTGTGGAGAGAAAGCGGGTGATGCTTGGGAAAATGTCAGTGAATTCCACATCTGTTTGTTTCTTTAGGGAAAAACAATTTTTAAAATTCTGTAATCTAGACACTTGTCACTCTTAAACATACCTATCAATGTCTGACTCCGCAAGCACTTAGTAGCAGCACTGGTCCCCACAAAGCACTGTGTTGCTTTCACCTTAACAAATCTGATGCAGAGAACACAACCAGGAGGACACCACAGAGGCACTGACGGGTATCTGTGGGACATTGGAAGGAGTGCTGTGAAGGAATGAAGTGTCTGTGTCTCTCCTACACCCTAACCCGAAATGTTGTTGTCTTAGGAAGGGAGGTATTTGGACGTGATTTGGTTGTGAGGATTAAGCCCTCATGAGTGGGGTTGATGTCTTTATGAAAGAGCCACCAGAAGGCGACATCCCTTCCCACATGTGGGGACATGGAGAACCAGAAACCTGTGTTTGTCCTGATCTTGAGGTTCCTGGGCTCTGGAGCCATTAGAAATAAGTTTTTTATCTAAAACACTCAGTCTGTCACACTCAGGGTGTTAGAGCAGCCTGGATAGTGCAAGGCAGCTCATGAGTAAAGACTGGGAAAGTAGTGCTAAGTACTTATGTCCATTCTTTGGATTCTGAGTTCAGTACTCTTGTTAGACCTACTTATAGACAAAATCCTGGGGTCCCAGCTGATGTCACAAAAAAAACTGAGAGTGGCAAAGGGTCACTTTTCTTTCATTCTGAATAAACCAGGAACTTTGAGATTGGCATTGTCTCGGAGACATTAGCCCCCAGCAGAAAAGTAGTTCCTGACTGGCCCTCATCTCAGAGAAAGCTGTAGTGCAGCAAAGACACATGGACTCCCTGGACATCGGTGCCACAGCAGGCAGGAAAGCAGAGACATAGCATGTGCTTGCCCCTCCTTGAGCCCAGCACCTCCTAAGGGGGAAGGAACTCTGAGCCCCAGCTGTTTCCCTGGAGCACAGCTCTTCTCTGGAGTGCCCAGCTGCGGGATTTGGCTCCGTACTAGCTCAGTGTGCTTGAAGGGTGGCAAGGACAGGGCAAGTACAAAGGACAAAGGCAGGGCTGAACTCCCCACCCTCCCAGCAGCTTTGGCGCTGAGGACCAGGCTACCTTCCACTTCTAGAATGGTGTGGGCCACATGCTTTTCCAGTCATTTCTGGTCACGGTAGCCCCTTATAAGACAGTGTCTCAAGACTCTCTCACAAATAAAGACTAAGCACCCAGGGCCCCTTCCCTGCCTTCTTTCATCCTTGGTTTGCTCTGTTGATGATGATTTCTTTTTGGGGAAAGAGTTTGGAGGCCTTTGTCCACAAGAACGGCAGGGCTGGGCCTCCCCAATCCCTCTCCCTCATCTTGTTCCACGGACAAATTTTTGTAATCCTCAACTAGAAGGATCCTGGAAGATGCATCCGCTGTTGAGGGGGAAGCAAGTGCTGCCTGCATCGTCTCTCCAGGTTGTAGCCATGGGAACCACAGAGCAGAGGCTCCCCCAGTGAGGAGGCTGTGACAACTGCTGACTTGCATAGGGTACTGGGCTCTCCCTCTGTCCTTCCCAGGACCTCCAGCACTAACCCCAGCCTGACTGTCTCTCAAGATGAAGTGATCCAGGCCTTTGGGAGCAGGAATAGAAGGGACAGAACTTTTGGGTGAGTCATTGGAAATCATTCGATATTGACAGCAAAAATAGGATGTAGAAGAGAGAAGACAGCCTAGGGGACACCATGAAGTGAAATAGCATATATATTAAAGGAGTGCTAGAAGGAGAGAGAGAGAGAGAGAGAGAGAGAGAGAGAGAGAGAGAGAGAGAGATCAAAGAAATAGTGGTAGAATAAGACTTCCCAAGCTTGGAAAAGGAAATAGAAACCCAGATCCAGAAAGCTCAACACTTCATATAATACATCCAATGTTACGCAGACATTATATTTCAAGTGATAAAACTTATAGCCAGAGAGAGTATTGAAAAGTGAGTGTTGCTTACAGTCATGCTAGCAAAGGCCGTGGACACGAGCTGCTCATGTCCTCCTCTTCTTAGGTGAGTCTTTCCTCTTATACCTGTCCCTATCTCCTCTTGAAGTTTAAGGCCCCCTGTCCTCACTTACTGGGACAGGTCCAGCATTGCTGCTTGCAGATGTCCTGCTAAGTGTGTTTCCTGCAGCAAATGCTAACATATTTACCATCAGCACTGTCTCCTGTTCATTGTACTTCAGATAAGGTAAGTAACAAGCGACTCTGTGTACAGGAAAATATAAGGTATTGTAGTAAACAGAACTACTAGGTCAGGCTTGGGCAGAAAATGGTCAATTGAAAAACAATAGTTTATGTATCCCAATTGACAAATAATATTTGTGGTGTATATATTTTTTGCAGTGTGATGATTTCATCTATGTTATTATGCCTATCACTTCACCAACTTATTTTTCTTGTGATGAGGATGTTGAAAATTTAGTGCTTTAGGAGTTTTCAAATATACAGTTCATTATCATACAGTCTGATCACCACACAATGGAATCACTGAGACTTATTCATCTGTAACTGAAATTTTCTAACTTTCAATCGCCATCTTTCCCCGTGATCTGTCTGTCTCTCCCCACCTGGTCTCTGCCTCTCTACTCTCCATTTCTATGAGCTTTCTTGGGATTCCGCATAAAACTGAGCTCATGTAATATCCATTGTTCTGTGTGTAGCTCATTTAACCTAGCAGAATATGGTTCAGTTCCATCTATGATATCGCAAATGGTACAGATTCTTCTATTGAAGGCTGTCCAGTATCCTGCTGTGTGAATTATACACCACCGTATTTTTATTTTGGCGGGCACGTAGAAAATGGGTTACCAAGATGGTGATGGTAGGTTTTGATTTATCAGTAATTATTTTGAATAGAAATGGATTAATTCCATCGTTCAAGAGATATTAGGTGGCTAAGTGCATTTAAAAAATAAGAGCAAACTCTATTGCTGCTGCAGGTGGTGGCATCTAATCCAGAGTGATCCAGGACACCAGAGACAGAAAGAGCCACCACACACTTTCTCTCATGGCTAGGACACAGGCTCCTGTCCTCACACGTCAGAACCCCAGTTCGTGGCTTTGGACTCCAGCACTTATACCAGGGCTTCCTTCCCCTTTCTTTCCCATTATCCGACCCTCACTCAGGAATCAGGAGTTCGTTACCCCTTCAGCTCCTTTTGCTTTCAGTCCAAACTGTTACTGAATTGCCCTGGCTTCCAGTGTGCCCATGGCAGACGGTGGGACTTTTAGCTTCCGCAATCATGTGAACCAACTCTATAATAAATCCTCTCTCTCTCTCTGTCCTTCTTTCTGTCTCTCTAACTCTGTCTCTCTCTCTCTGTCTGCTTGTCTGTCTGTCTCTCTCTTTCTCTAAGCAGTAACCCCATTTATGACAGATTGTCAGTTAATTTCCTCATGACCTAATTACTTCCAAATGCCATCATATCGGGATTAAAGTTTCAACATACAAATTTCAGGAGGGCACAGACATTCAGTCCACGGAGGTTTGATAAGAAACTCTGCCCCCGCCATGGTAGTGAGTGTAGAAACTGTAACACACGGGAGAGGGCAAGAAGACAATGACAGAAGCATAACATACTGCAGGGCACAGCTGCCGTTTGTGCCTGGTCATTTTCCTCTCCTCCTCTTCCTGATCAGACTCCCTCGACTTACTCTGGGACCACCTTTTCTTGAGGGTCAGTGCAGCTTGTTCTGGGCTGGAATCTGGAGTGGGGATGGGATCCAGACCTGGCCAATTGGAGTTTCCCTTCTCTGGGAACCCAGCGACTCATCCAGCATGTACACACTCACATATGCAGGGTGGATAAATGAAAACTAAACTTGACTCAGTCACCCCAGTGAGGTTAAAGGAGAGCTATGTTCGATAACTATTGAGAAAGAGAAGCTGTTTCTCTTTGCAGGGTTCTTGGGCTGATTGACAGGAGGAAGGCTAGGAGGAGAGCTAGAGGAGGGTGAAGGTGGAGATTTAAACAGAAATGAAGTCTTAATGCCACTGGGTCTACATCAGCTTGAACCCTAGAGTGAATTATATTCAACTGTGGTAGTACAAGTAAGCCTTCCATCCCCCTTCACATGCCATTGTTCGGAGTAATTTCTATACAACTTTCAGGTAGGTTTCTGCTACACAGATAGATAGATAGATACATAGTTAGATAGATAGATATCAAATATTAAAGCAGAAGGTGACCCTAGGCATTACAATTACTACTGAGGTGGAAGAGATGATTTCTTTACCCCAAAGGAACATGTAATTAACACTTATCAGGATAATCAATTACTTATACTGAACTAAACATGAACCTAATTTTACTGTATAGCATCCCTTAAATAATGTTCTTAGCCTCTTCAATATATTTTCTGAGTTTCCTCTTTAAATTAAAACAAACTCTGGCTTTATGATGTGTTTATATTTAAAAAACTTGATTTAATCTACAAAATCTAAGACTCTGCAATCTTAGTTTACACTGTGTGACATCTTTCAATTGCTTTAAAAATAATCAATTGTGATTTTGTTGACTTTTGATGCTAGGTTCTCCATAGCGAAGATCAATTACTCTTTTTATGCAAATAGTGGGCAAAATTGATAAGATTTTTAAAATATGTATCCTTTTAAGGATTTTTACATATTTGGTTTCTTTACATTATAGCAGTAACATTAACCCTCCAAAATTATATAGTTTCTTATTAGTATAGGCACTGATTTTGGAGAGTTCTCCACCAAGGGCTTGAAAAGGTTTTTCTATTTGGAGTAATCTCATTTATTGAAATTGTACATGGTAGTAGTTTAAAAAACAAACAAACAATGGGCAACAGTGATCCAGTGACAGTCAATTACATTTAAACAATTGTCTTGGGAGAGCAAATATTTAACACATTTGTGCAAAGTGTCAAACTTGTGAATGTTTACTTAACAGGACAAATCACAGCACTGCAACACTTAATTGTTAAAGAGGTGGAAAGCCTGCCTATCAGCATAAATAAATGTAAGGTGAACTTGGGGCAAAGTCAATGGTGAAGTCAAATGAGTTGATGATTTCTATGCCAGAAACAATCAGATGTCTTTTGATGCTCATTTCTTTGCAGCTAGTGAACATATCTTTCTCTCACCATCCCATTGGGATAATCTTTGTTCAGGCTTTCAACATCGCTCCATGGGTTGCTTTAACAGCCTCTTAATGGATCCCATCATTTAGCTCCCTCAAGTAAACTTCACATGGCCCACTAATCTTCCCTAGCATGAAGCCAATCATGTCACCAGGCACGCATTAGGTAGAGTTTCACCTCTTCTTGGGAGCAAGGTACGTAATAATGTGTTGGATGTAGACCTCTTCGAGTTCATTATGTGCCACACTCTGCCTCATGCTCTAGGTGCCAATTTTACAGAAATCCTCTTGGTGTGATCTCACTCTGCTGGGAAGGTTTGTCCACATTCCTCTCTGTCCATGAGGTACTTCCAACTCCTTTTGCTCATCCTGCATGGCCCAGCTTAGGGGTGTGCACGGCTCTACATGACAATCTCTCACCTCACTTGCTGTTATAATCCATTTTCTGCTGCCATAACACAAAGTCTGAGAGTGTGTTATAAAGAAGAGACCTTTCTTTGGTTCATGGTTATGGAGGCTGCAAAGTCCAAAATCATCCTTACATGGTAGCACATGTCGCCCGATGAGAGGGCATGAAAGGGAGACAGAAAAGGAGGCAACTTCTACTTTTCATAACAAGCCCAAAATAGCCTTAAGCCATAACTATAATGACCTCAACATATTCAAGAGGAAGCCGCCCAGGACTTAACCACCTCTTAGGGTGCTACCTCTCATGCTTTCATAGAGGCAAATAAACTTCAACACTATGTACAGAGGGGACATTCAAACCATGGCAACTGCATACCTGGACCAAATGACTGGCATCTTGTGCTTGTCTGAATCATCAACTTCAGGTACAGTTGTCAAGCTCTACCATGCTGATTACTGATTTTCCTCCCCGCATGGCTCAAGGACTGTATAATACGTACATGAATTACTGTGCTTGCTCAATCACAACTAGCTAAATCTATGAACAAATGAAAGTTTTATCTTAATAAGTCATTCACAGAACAAATGAATGCAAGTTCATCATTAGGATTTGACCATAAGAAACTACACAGTTTGAGGCAAAAGTCAACAGCAGATTCTGGTACTAATGATATACATTCAGCAATACTTCATGTTTAGAAAAGCTTGGAGTGTGGGGAAATCATACCCTGTTGTAGACCCTTCAGTTACTGCAGAGCAGGTGATTTGCACAGGGCTTAGAATACAAATACAATGGCAAGGGGAAAATCATACTTCTTCTGACATTCTTAAATGTTATATGGTGTTTTCACCAGAGTAAGCACAAAGAAATAAGAATGTAAGTTATGTGCAAAAAATAATCCAACCAAAAGGTTACTGTGGCTTGTCCTTATTTTGTAAGAAACCTTACTGACTATATATCCAGTGATTTTGTAAATATAAGGTCTTGTATTGATTTGTCTGCTTGTTCTAATTCCATTAAAGTGTGAGTTATATAATAGATAACTTTGGGTCAGGTACTTATTTCCAGTTTTTTAAAGGAAGGTATGTCAGGGTGTTAGTTTTCAGATCTCTAGGCAACATGGTAGGAGGAGCTCAGTACTTAAGGCACAAAGTACAAAACCTTCTTCCTGGAATAACTAAGGCTAGTACAGGAAAGTTCAGATCAGAGACTGGTCTTGGAGTTATCTTCCTCACTATCATACAGGCAGTTTATTATTACAGCTGAATATATAAACTTGTCTTAGCTATGTTTTTTGTCACTGAAACAATAATTGACACCCCTAACTCTAAAGAAGGAAGGTTTATTTGGTTCACAGCTTCACAACGTTCCAATCCTTAATGGCTGGATTGAAGGCAGGGTAGCATGTTAGAGGGGCCTGGAGGAGGAGAAATGGCTCATGGAAGGACAGGCAGGAAGCAGGCAGAGATCCAGGGAGAAGGAGGGAGACACTTCCAGTCCACGTGCCCAGTGGCTCACATCCTCCAACCAGGCCTCACCTCCCCAAACCATATTTGGCTATAAATTCTCAGTGGAATAATCCACTGACGAGAATCTCACCCCATGATTCAGTCACTTTCCAGAAGCCCCACCTGAGAGTCCGGGAGGCTTTGGGGGACATCTCAATGCAAATTACAGCAACACCCATCACACACACTAACAAAAATCCCACTGCCCAATAACTATGCAAGGAAATAGTGCTAGGCCCTACATTTTTTTGATCCATGAGTAGTGTTTAGGGCTCTACCTTCTACAAAATGATACTCAATAAAAAGTCATTAGTTTGGAAGTTCACAATTTCTGGTTGTTTTCCATTATAGCTTCTTCCTACTTCTCTGGACTCAGAATGCATGGATTTATTTTTAGTAGTTCCCTTTTCTCTGGCTCCAGCAGAGATAACCCATTATTAGATTCCATTATATTTTTTTCTGGGACTGTATCTGAAATACATCTCTTTCATTTTCTCTCAGGCTCTTTTATGTCCCAAAAGTGATTGCAGCAGACTCCTGGAGGTATTCACTGTTGCCATTTGGCAGAAAGAAATAATCTCATGTGTTCTTCAGTTTACTTCTTTTTAACCTAGAAGGTACATTTAACCCATGTAACCATTTTGTTTGAGATTTTTCCAGGGCTCCCTCTTACTCAGCATATAATCTGCCTTTCTCATTCATGGGTAGTCTGCTGTTATTCTACACAGCCCACTCTGGCCTGCTAAATGCGTGTGTGCTTTTTAACCTCTTTCTCAGAACCACTTCTCCATTCCTTTTTTTCTTACTCACCTCATTCTCTGTGTACTTAACAAGTGCTAATTTGGCCCCTTTATAAATGCTATTATTCCTTCCACTCAGAACATACCCAGGACACAGTCTACTTCAGAATCATCATCTTCAAAACATTATTTGAAATTTGCACCTTCTGTTGGTCTGATGCATCAATTAACATTTCTCCCCGCCGTATCTCTGCATGCCCTGACCCTTCTGGGAGACAGCTGTGCAGTTGCTTTTGTGGAAGTTGGTCAGTTCTCTTACATTGCCTCCCATTCATCTTCCCAATTAAACCTTTTTATAAATGCTCCCCAGCTTTGGAGTCATAGGTCCTATGTTCTTAGCATCTTTCACCCTGACTACCTGGTATAAGGTGGTGTTTTCTTGATCCTCACTCATTACTCTCTTTTCTGATATGTTGCTTGATATTTAAAGCAAATTAAAACAAAAGCAATAAAAACTCTGAAGTGTATTTCTTCTGTACATCTATACTGTGGTAGAGGGGTTAAAATGGATCACTGGCTATGCAACACTATGACAGACTAACACCCTTATCCATGTTTTAAAAAATTAGATTATGTAAAGGAGAATGTTCTAGACTTTGTAAATTTCTTTCATTACATTTTTTCCTCATAAAATTACTGTGATTCACATGAAGCTTTCAGAGTCAGTGTTATGGCTTGTACGTAGATGTTCCCATAAAGTTGCGTGAAGTCATAGGTGGGGCTCTTTGGAAGGGGCTGGATCTAGTGTTCGGTGCTGGGGTTGATTCTTGGTGTGATGCTAGGATTATGGGAGGCCCTGCCTCCCCATGTGTTATCCACCCCAAGGGTGAGTTGCCTGGATAACCTATTAGGGCTAGAAAAAGCATTGCTTGTTGCTTGCTGCTTCACTACTTTGCCGCTTTGCTGTGTTCTCCTCTGCGACGCCCCTCTGCCACGGCACCTTGCCTCGGAGCCAGCCTAGTATGAACTGGAACCTCTACAGATTGTGAGTCAAATAAACCTCTCTTACCATAATGTTGGGTATTGGGTATTTTGTCTAAGCAATGAGGAAAGTAACTAAGGTAATCAGTAAGCTAAAGCTGTAAAAACAGCTAATTTCACTTTTTAGACAAAGTCTCATTTTGTATTGCTTACCAGGCCATCTGAAAAAGCAAGTGCTACACTCAGAAAACTTTTTTGCCATTAATAATAGATAAGAATTTTATCAGAAAATACTTCATTTGGGATTTAGTTTTACAACATATATGAGAAAAGGTTAAGCTCCCACTGTGTATATGAGATAAATAGACAGTTCTAATTAACGGAGAATTCAATCCTGACGCTAGAGAGAGACACAGGTCAACGGGCAGGGCCCTGCGGCTGACCTTCCCTGTATTCCCTTCACATGCTCCTTTGTCTCCCTCAAAGCTGTTCTCTCAGCCTCTGTTGGCGCTTTGCTAAACTATGAAAGACGCCCACAGAGCTGAGAAGAAGCTCTGGCTCTTTCTTTGGAAACCAATAACACCATTTAACTACAGCTTCCATCTTCTAAGTCTAGAAAGCTTTGCACATTTCACTCTAGGAATGTCTGCTGGGAGCCCTAGTGTTTGCTGGTGCCATCTTGATTTCAATCCACATATGGAAGGTGTGTGAGAGGGGGAAGGGCATAAGATAACGGCAAGTATTCCGGAGTTAGAGACTCAGGTCCTCATGACTTCACATCTTATACTTGCATAATACCTGTAATAATGTCAAAAATGCCTACAGTAATCTCAATTATGTGAAAAATTGTACATAAACGATTAAGCAGGGAGTGATACTGAAGAGAAATGATCTGTTAAAAGCTAGTGATGACAACACATACAAACTCGAGACATTGAATCAAGTGTCTACTTCTGTCATCAGCTGGCTGTGTTGGTTTGAGGAAATTTCTTGAATTTTCAAGATCCAGATGCACAGCTTAGACAAGGGACTAACAAACACATGCCCTACTTGTTTTCTTAAGACTTTTCTTTTCTTCTTTTTTTGGGTACCGGGAATCAAACTCAGGACCTTGAGCTTGCAAGGCAGGTGCTTGTGCCTCTGAGCTACAACCCTGGCCCTTTTAAGGCTTTTCAAGGATTCAAGGGCAACATCACATATAAAATACTGAGATATTGCTCAATAAAATTTACAACACGAGGGAAGAATGACCTATTTGCAAGTACATAATAAATATACTACATATAAAACTGACAATTTCTTATAAAATTTTGTTTATTTGCTAGGAGAATAAATTAAAATTTATTTTTCTAATCACTAAATCACTGAGTAAGTATAACACCAACTTGTTTCACTGACAGCAGTACTACATTGTTAGCAGGCTTTCAGCTTTTCTATGCAGAACAACAGAAAAAGTGGTAACTGCTAAGGGGGAAGTGATATTATGCTTTTAAGATAAGTAGCAATTCATATAACTTTTCAAATAAAACATACCATTCACACATTCAAGAAATAAAATTCTGTGTGTTCCACTTGTTATTGAAGGGAAAATCTGAGAGCTGCCTAGTGCTTATGGCACACAGCATCACAAGCACACTATCACAAGATGCTTTCAACACAGACACTGAATGATTACTTCCTGTCTGAAACATTGGGAGTGCTGATTTCCCCCTCTCCCCTTTCTACTTTTTTCTAGATCTTTCTTCCTTTTCCAGCCTTTGAATGAGGAGGACAGACGTTTAGTTCCTCTTTCCACAGAAGTCTCTGTGATAATCTTTTATTCATCAAAACTGCAAGGAGTTCTGGAAGTGTACCCACACTCCATGATGAATATAATCATTAAGCACTAAAATGAAATACTAATGAAAACAAAAATTAAAAAATAATTTGAACACTTTTGAATGACAAGTAATTTGCATTGTAAACTGATTAGATGAGGCATTACTGAGTTCCTGATAGATACCTGTTTTGTATCTATTCTAACTTTACATTTTGACACACATGTGTTATTTAGGATTAAACTACTGGAGCAAAGTATAAAAATGACACCTGCCACAGAGAAATCACTGGTGAGCATAGTCACACTCAGTAGGACTCATCCTTAAGACAATGATATGGTCAAAAATCACAGCTCAAAGAACAAGAGGGAATTATTTTAATAATAATTGTCCTCATGTCCCCAAAATATGGGAATCCACATTTCATTCCTTTCTGTGAGGCAGGTAAAACATAGGACCGTAATTCTGAACTTGTTTTGTGATATAAAAACTGGCAATAACAAGAGGATTATAGTAATGAAGAGTAACACAAGGAAGTGTGTGGTTAAAGATAATTTTTCTAAACCTACCAATGAAAAAACCCTCATTAAAAGTACATGCCCTTTCCCCATGAAATAGTAACAACTGAGTTTTATCAATGCAGGTCTTCCATCTTGATTTAAATGGATGTGTTTATTTTAAACTAATGGACTAAGGAAACTGACCTTGTAGATCAACTGCAGAGTTTCATAGGACTGGAAAATCACATTCAAGAGAAAAATCTGTGGGTAATTTTTATGTTACTAGGTTTCTGTCTGTAATAGCAAGTAAGAGGGAACCACAGGTTGTCTATCAGTCAAGCAGGTGATACTATAAGATGGCAGGAAAATCACAGTGCTCAGCTGGAGAAAAAACTCAGTGGTTATACTCCATTCACTCAAGAACTCTGTATTTCTTACAATGTACAGCTCAGTTCAAACTGGTGTTATTAATATACCTATCCCTAAAACACACATACACCATTCCACAACATGTATTCACAAAATTCTCTTGCAGAGATTCCTTAAAGTTACAGTAAATATATGTCATTTATAGTGAAGAGCATATATTACCAAACAGTGGCATATTGTATGTTATATGAAATCAATTTTATATTAATACAGCATCTCCCTTATCAAGGAGTGAAACCTAACTTTGTAGTGTTTTCATGCACTGCACTCTAGATGAGTAAAATATCATTTCATGGTTTACAGTAATACTACAAAGCAAGCTATTATTCCAGATAAAAGCCAGTTTGAAGCACTGAATTTCCAGGAAGGAAGGAAAATTCAGAGAGTAGTACATCAAGAAACATTTCCAATATTTGTTGGCTTATTATTGAGAAAAGTTAAGTGAGATATGTTCACATTTCTTCCAATAATCAGAAAAGCTTACTCAAAGTGAATTTTAGGACAGGAAGATATATACATACACAAACACATACACACACTGAGACACATATTCCTATGTCTAAATAATTCATTTCTATGTTTGCATAGTTTTCATCATGGCACATGTGGCACATGCACTGTGTCCATAGTTCAACAGTGATAACTGAACAAATTTAGAGAACAATTTGACTTGTGCAAAAATACTTTATGTATACTTTATTTCAGTATTATAAAGATAAACTGCACCATCTGTTACGCACCAGCATATTTTCTTGTGAGTTATTTTGCAACCTGAAACATTTTTTCAGGAAAGAGAATTATACTTAATAAAAACGGTATTGAAGCATATAACCTAGAGAATTCTAATAGAACACTTAAAACTGTGACTAGCATTTGTGCATTGACCATTGAATAGCTACTCATTAATTACCTGCCAATTATACAGTATGCTAAGTGCCAGGGGAGATGAAACAGAAGCATTTAGGGAGATGAACTCAAATAAATATTTAAAATATGGTAGGATGAAGAAAGAAGAAAATGACATATTCAATTCAATGAGTACCGAAAACATTGGAAAAAGTTCACACTCTTTCATAAAAACAATGTACTTCAAACTAGGAATAAAGAGAAACTACTCCTAATCTAATGGAGAGCATGGTAGATCACGGAGTGCTCCTTTTCTACTCTGAGGAAAGAGGCATGAGAGCAGGGAGAGAACGCGGGCTCACACCAGGCCTGTCCACTAATCGTAGCCCTTGTCTTCGCCATCATAGTGAGGAGAGATAGAGAAGTTAACAGCTGGCCCCACTGCGCTGGTGCGTGCCTGTAGTCCCAGAATGCTGGGAGGCGGAAGCAGGGGTAACCCATCTGAAGACCAGCCTGGGAAACTTAGCCATTTAATGAGACTCTGCCCTCCCCCTCAAAAACTCTGGAGCTGTACTCAGCATGAAGGCCATAGGTTCAGTTTCCAAGACCACTAAAATAAGTAAAAAATATACAAATGAATAAACAAGGAATGCCTATCAGAAAAGAAATGAAACTCTATTCACAGAATTGCTGATCTACCTATACAGACAATTTCAGACTGTATCAGAGGGGGAAAAATTCACTAGAAATAATACTTAATGTAGCAGGGACCCAGAAGACAAGTTCCATATTATGAAAAGATCAATGGTTTTTCTATACACTAGCAATGATCAATTAGAAGTTGAATAATTAAGAGTTTTAATGCAAAGAACTCTTCTATCTTCTAAGAGTTGAAGTAATTTAGGTCAAATCAATAAAGGGCATATATTTGTTAGTTGGACAGGGTAACTTTCATTGCTGAAATGTGATATTCACATTCTATAAATTTATAAAGAAAGGGATTTCTCTTTGTGTAAGCACTGAGTAAGAATTTAGAAGGGTAAAATGACTTAACACATCAGTGACACTAGTACAAGAATTTAGAGTATAATTCTGTTCTTTCAAGTCTCTGTGTTATTTGAGATGTTTCTCTTTGTGGCCCTTTGAATTTTGGACAATCCGCTGGTTTACAAATCAAATGGCCTTGTGCATTCGGGTTTCCTCTCCACGGTCATCTTCCAGAAGTAATAGTAAAACTAAGCATTACTATTAGTAAAAGAGTTCCAGTTTTAAAATAAAATAAGTAGTTGTTTAATACTTACTAGACATCAATAGTTTACTTATAACTTTTATTAAAATATTCTCTCTGTGAAAGTCAACTGGGGGAGATAGGTCTGTCATAGGCCTCACATGACATCAGGGCAAATATCTGACTTACGAAGACACCAGGTGAGGGATGCCGCAAAAACGGAAAAGGACTCTTGGCTTTTAGCACTATTTTTATTTTTTTTCTAGCAACTTTAAGTTTTACAGCTTGAGAAAAGGAGAAAAGACTATTTTGATGTGGGCTGTTCTGTCTTTCTTCTGCCTCGAGTATTTCATGTAGGAGTTTTAAGGCCTAAATCTATTGTAAAGAAATCAAATAATAAGGAGTGTGGGGGAGCCTGCAGCACTGCCGGTAGAAATGTAAATTAGTAAAACCACTACAGTAATCAGTCCAGGGATTTCTCAGAAAATTAAAACTAAGTGTCTCATTTGACCCAGCTATTCCTTTCTAGATACAGTACTGAAAGAGTCAAAACATCATATGACAGCGGTCACAGACACCTGTGTTTACAACAACACAATTCATGCTAACTAAACCTTGAAAGCAGCCCATATGTTCAATAGATGAATGGATAAAGAAAATGTGCTATCTACACACAACGGATTACTTCACAGAGAAGGATAATCCTGAGTCATTTGTAAGAAAATGGAGGCGCATTGAGACCACAGTGTTAACTGAAGTTAGATCTATAAGCTTAAATATCACATGGGTTCCCTTATATGAGAAACCTAAGTCATGAAGAAAAAACAAAATAAAAGATAAATATAGGGGGCAGGAAGACCTTCCAATGGGAAGAGACCAGAAAGGGGAGAGAGAAGGGGAGGGTATAACACAAACTTCAGCCTGTTACTATATCCCCAATGCCCCCTGCCCACGATGAATGTGACCCTCATGTCAGGCATATATGCACTAATAAAAAGTAAAAGCCAAAATAAAGTGAAGAGAAAGTACTAAAGTAAAAGCTTAACCCCCAGAGCCAGAGGAGCAGGCTTGCTTGTGAGCACTGACACTTGGCAGCGTGTGTCCTTGCTCAGACACGTTGGTCTGCCTCTTCTCTCTAAAATAAGGTGCATAGCAACCTCAGCAGAGATGCTGCACAGATGAAAGCAGCGCGGACCCATGCGGAGCTGAGCACTGCACAGGGCACAGAATAACATCTCTCCATATTTTATGTACTGTTTCCCCTCTTTCTATGGTCTGCATACAAGATGTCTAAGGTTCAGACACAAATGTAGCTCTGTGCTCTTGTGTTTTTTTAAAAATAGAATCCTGACTTTCCAATCTGCTCCGTAACTTGCTTTAAAATTCATAAACACTATATTTGAGGGTAAGGAATTCACCTGCTATGTAGGTACTTCTTACTTTTTCAGCATTGTAACACTTCTTAATTTAATGCAGATTCTGGAAAGGGTGGATCCGTTTTGAAAATCTGGATGGATGATTATCCTCACGTGGACATTGTGAAGAGCTTTTATGCAGTAACTCTGTTCTGTGTGCTGTGGGAAGTGAGTCTATGATTTCTATGTCTCAAATACAACATTCTTGTTCATACAATATATTTATATGCATATACACATAAATATATACATATAAATTTTCTTTTATGGTTATCCTGGCGACGGAGCCTGGGCCTTCACACCCAGTTGGTCCCCAGCCCTCTTTTATATTTTATTGTTTGCAGACAGGGTCTTCTGAGCTCTCTCAGCTTCAGGCTGGCAGAAGCCTATGTCTCACCTCTGTAGAGAGTTGGGAATGTCATCATGGGCCACCAGGCCCAGTTTTCACACCTACAAATCTCAGAATTTCTCTGTGACATATAAATCTTGTAGCCTGTTTCCATTGTTCTTGAATTCAAACTTCAATTGTTATTCTGTGAATTTCTACCGATTCCTGGCCAGTCCCTCTGACCCCCAGTGATACACAGGCCAGCCAGATTCTCAGGATCAGGATCAGCCAGATTCTCAGGATCAGCTTATTTTGGCTGTAGTCGAACCTGTTGTTTGGTCAGGTTCTACTTATCTCCTGTTTTCATTTTGATCATTGTCTTATTCACTTCTTATTTTGTTTGCTTTTTAATTTTTACCTATTTACCCTATCTCTAGCTGGCTTTGAACAGGAATTAGATTAGTTTCCTGATTGTTGTCTAACTTGTCTCCAAAACTATGACCTTCCTCCGCACACTCTCTGTTCCGTTTCTCTACTTGATCTCCAGCCATCTGTCTGTTCACATCTGTCACGATGACCTCTTCTCATCAACCAAGGCTCTCCTCAGCTTTGTACTTCTTCCAGGCAATTTCCAGAATTCATTTTCCTTTAGGAATTTCTCAGTGTTTGAGGAATGAATGTTGTTTTATAAAGAAGAGATTCTAAAGTACCCCAAATCATAAAAATGTACATGTCATTCTATCAAGTAACACTATATGTGTATATATTTGGAGATAACCAAAGTATCATTTGCATTCTAACTTGAAGTATTTTGCTTATATTTTTAGAGTCTGTAGTGATTACTACCATAACAGCATGGATTTTATAGGCTTTTATATACTGCCAATTATACAAATATGGTCAGCTCAACAAAACATGCAGGGAGAATTCTTGCCTGCTTTTAGAGATAGTGTAGGTAATATAATAGCATAATAAAATAAATCGTTCCTTTAAGAAAAATTTACCTTTCATAATACAGTGAAAATCCTCTAAGGATATAAAAGTTAATATGTTTTTAAGATCACATTAATTGAAAACCTGAAAGAAGTTTTGTTTCAGTATATTTGCCTCTGTAATCCTCTATCAAAGTATTTAGCACCACAAAAATGTCGCTGTAACACAAAGGTTTACATTATTTCCAATCAAGTATATTTCTATCTCCTAGATACCTTTTCATAATAAAAAAATGTTTTTAAATGAAAGGTAATAAGTAAACACTGGCACTACCTCTGTACCTGTGCTGGCCCTCCAGGGGAACCTAGTCCATAGAAAGTACATCTGTTGCCTGGCAAGGGGCTTCGCTAAGTCAGCTCACAGGACCTAGACGGAAGGACCCACAGTGGCGTTTGGGGCCAGGAGCTGCTCAGACCAAGAAGACAGAAAGCCACAGAACAAGAGAGGTCAAGGATGCAGAGCCAGCCCATAGTAGAAGACCTGGCCACCCCTGTAGGGTCTCAGGTGCAAATCAGTCTTGGAAGGTGAAGAATCTGTACACTCATGACAAAGGACCGGCATTCTTGCAAAGTGCAAGACTTCATTCTTCTTTCCCTTTTTATCCCGCCCATATTACAAGCCCATTGGTTGCTGTTACCTGCATAATCATTCACAGACACACCCAGAACTGTGCTCCACTAATTTTCCAGGTATTTCTCAATCCATTAAAATTTTCTTGGTGTCACTAATGATCACACTCTTCTTCTTGGAAAGAATTAGAAAAAATAATACAGAAGTTATTTAACAGTCGTTTGTATACTAATTTATATTTCCTCTTTGAACTAGTCTTACTAATTTTTTAAAAATCTAGTCACAAGTTTTATAATCTTTAGCAAAACATTTTAGTATGAAAAGATACATTTCCATGGCCTATTTGTGTGATTACTGTGGGGCTGCACATCAATTAAAGAATAGGATGGACAGAGGGAGGGAGGAGTGACAAAGGTCTTGCTATCCCTTTCTCCTCAGTTTCCTGCCTATCTCACTGGCAGCCTGAGTAATAAAACTGGTACTACCATGGAAGTCACCATTGGGTGTACTCTGAGGATAATGCTGGAAAGCAAGACTGAAGTAGATGTGCAGAATGAAGATCACTTGTATGTGTATACGTGCGGGGGTGGGGGGGAGAGACTTGGAGTTCATCAGTTACTGCATCAAATGGAAAAGAACTATAAATAGAACGTTCTTCTGCCCTAAAGATAGTTTCACATTATTGCTCCCTTTTCAGCTTTGGAATGCCTCCCCAAAGCACTACTTCTAATTACTGAAGATGCCACAAGATGTATTTTCAATGTTATATATTCACTCGTGACCAACAATTTAGTTCCACCACCTATGACTTTTCTGAACCACTTGAACTGAGGGCTTTAAGACATAATTACCAGGAAAACCTAATGGGCAAATCTAATCACAATAAGCCCCCCAGGACACACATCTGGAATGAAGGGTAGAAACTGCTCTTCAGAATTCATGCAAAGTAACTAACTTGACTCCTATCTTAGGTGCTAACAAAATCCAAGCATACACATCACCCTAAATATCTGTGGGACTGGATAATTATTTAATTAAATGTTAAGTCAGAAGGTTATTTGTAAAAATTGGCTTGAGCCAAAGAGGAAAGCCTCCACGTAACCTTGAGTTCCTAGTCAAACATGGCACTTACTTACTGTTAGGTGGGTGGGACTGAGCTCCTTACTCTGTGGAGGACACGGGCACAGGTGCTCAGTGCAGGTCTCCTGTAGGGCCTAGTTGGTTGTAATACAGGTCTCAGGGTGCACAGTGTAAGATCCTGCATGGCTGGTACTGAGCAATGTGAATGTGTTTGGGAAGAAATGCGGGGGGTGGGGGAAGCTGCAGATGCTGCTGTGACAGCACAAGGATGACCACGAGAACTGGCAGCTCCTACTCCCCAGGGAAAGTGACAAGACAGGAAGATTTAAGGCAGGAATTCAACATCCACTAAGAACTCTGTTAGCATGGAACAGGTTCAGAGATGAGCCTAGAACCCTCCAGAATGATTAGGAGCTATTGCTTTATTTCTTTACTGTTAAAACCAAAGAAAGTCTTAAAAAATACCTGTTGTATCAACTTTCTTAAAATGTACTGCCTAAGATCATCTTCTCTCAAATAACTGCATTTCTTTCAACTCTTGACTTAAATTTTCCTCCTCCATGAGTCCTTCCTTACCCACTTGTATAAAACTCTGGTTCCTCAAGCCTGTGCCATCGACTTCTCGTACTCTATGTTGCTCTCTTTTTTAAAGCCTTTATCATAGTCTGTGCTTTCGAGCTTTCCAGCGCACTACACTGTCTTATACATTAGTCACTTGTTTGTCCTTGCAACACTAGAATTAAGATTTCTCAATGAAAGAAGTTTGTATGTTTAGTTCCCACAATCCTCCTAGAAAAGGTAAGGGATTCAATAAACACTTTGGAGTAATTTGAAGAGAGTACATATTTTTGAAAATCATGCCTTCCAGAAGAGTTGCTACGTACATGTCTTTAAGTGCAACTGAATACTGAGGGTTCTGAAAGAAAGCTTTGTGATGGAGGAGTTTTCAGGCAGCAAAGGTGTCATAAGAGATATACAGAGGATGGAAAATGGGAACTCAGAAAAAATAAGGAAAAATGAGGTAGGAATAATTTGAAGAAAATAAGTGTGCCTTAATTAGATGCTTTAAGTTTTAGCATCCTTGGTTATGATGTGAACAATAACTCTGTATTCTGACCAATCATCTTTCTGTATGCTCTTCACACATTGGGTAATAAGAGTATTTGGGATGTCTCTCTAGGTAGAAGTGCTATCTAACCTAGTAATAGATACATACTTTAAAATGTATTTCCCTACCCTCTCCTGCTGTCCAAAGTTGTTTCCTTTGTTAGCTCCCACAGCTCTTCTCACAAAAGCTTTGAGAACCACTTTCTGTGCATCGTCTCAAACTTGGCCGTAGACTGCAGCACTGTGTGAAGCTTCCGAAGGTGTCTGATGGCTCAGTGAGAACTCTGTGAGTGGGATATGAGCATTGACTTTATTTTTTTAAGTACCTCAGTTGATTCCTACATGCAGCCAAATATGATGATTGAGAATTCCATATTTACTGAATGACTGCATGAGGTTTGTCAATGCTTGAAAGTCTTCACTTACTGGAAAACTTCTGAACCTGGGGCCAAATTGTTACACAGGATAGATGCATCCGCCTCAGACTGAGGCTGCCTGAGTACCTGCCAGTGTGCACCTCTAACTTTAGAGCACCTTAGAGTCCCGTGGAGAGCTTTGGAGAATGCAGTTTCCCCTGCTCCCCTTTGAGAGATTCTGATCAGTAGACCTGGAATAGGCCTGAAATTTTGCTTTGTAATAAACGACCAAGGGACTCATCTGCAAACTAAACTTGAGACCTCCTGCTGTGGAGGAGAGGGACCAACCACACAGGGATGCTGATACATCCTGGGGAAGTCCAGGGGAGTACACTCTGTGCTCACTTCCTTCTCCTTGCTCTGGTCTTCGGGAGCCCTGAACAATTGACTCTCCCAAACTCAGAGGAAACATAGGATATCTCACAGTGGACTCCATATAACAAAGGTTTTCAAAGACACGTGGGTTGGGAAGTCCACAGTTCCTTATTGTAACCAAATGAGTTATCCCCTGTGTTTGTCACACAAACTTGTGATGTTTTCAGTTTTCTCTCATGTTTCTTATGCCTAGAGGGAAATTGAGTCTTCTCTGCTTCAGTACTTTCACTCACAGATGTCTTTCCAGACACTTCACAAATAGAGCATAGTTAGGATCTCCAATTCTGGCTCACTTTTGCACTATTTGGAACAGGTCTGACCATTTATTTTCATCTTCAAAGTCCCACCTAGCAGCACACAGAAGCACAATAAAATGTTCGGGATTCTTTCCTGTGGATTCATATTGTTTTCATCACCTGGAGGACATTTCTTTATTCTCAGGGGAGGCATCAGGACTAGAAAAAATAATCTATCATTGAGATGACTTTTTCAACAGATTCAGAATGCCATAAAGTTTTGTCTTCCCTCATTGTGATTCTTACATAATATCTTAATGAAAAAATGATACAAATTTGAAGTACAGAACTACCATGTCTCAATACTTCTAATCTTCTGTTGGCAACAATAACATGATATGCAACCTCAGCAAAATTCATGGAGTGGCCAGCTCTCATCTATTAGTAGTTCTCCAAAGTTTCCGAACCACCCTGTCCCCCAAATGAGACATGGAAGACACTGAATCAGAGGTTTTGTGACAGGTGTGCAGGGCGGAGTGCCACGCACTGTGGCTCTCACTGGACACAACACGGCAACAGCCCCACCACTCTGGAGCCAGTCTTGTGCCTGCCGTTCGGTGGGAAAGTGATCTGGTGTTAGAGCTATTTTAATTTTCTTCATGGCCAATTCCCTGTGACTCATGATTGACTTGTTGCCCTTCCTATTTTCTAAAATTCAGATAATTCAAGTAAGTTCAGATCATGCAATGTATTTTTCAATAGATTTTGCTCCCTCAGCCCTTCACGTTTTGTGCTCATGAAGCCTAGGAGACATCCATTCTTTATAAAATGCATGTCGCATGTACCAATGGGTGATGTGGATTTGAGAAATCAGTGGGAAGAAACAGAGCCTCGTGAGGAGCTGGAACGGGAAGACCACCACCGGACACATATCTGGCTGCAGCTCTGGTTCTGTGTAGCTACTACACCTACTAGGACTCCTGTACTTCACACCCATTCTGTTACTCTCCACAGGGTAACTTGAGACAGGTCTGTGATAAAGTGCGCTTATGCAGCTACCTTAGACCAGTGATCACCCAGGTCACAAATTAAAGTAGAGCTTGGCGTGAGTCATCTCTAGAACAAATTCAAGAATAAAATCAGTGAAGGGAACAAAAGAAAATTATTTTTTAAATTTATAGCTTTTCTTCACATTTATGATTTGTTTTATAAATATATCAGAAGAACCAGTTCAGCAGTGGTGACTCATTTTGATAGTCATCAAGGGTGCATATATTTGTCAAATGAGAATAGAATACTTTAAGTGTACTTGGCTTTCAAGAAGAAGAGACAGCACCTTGAAAAGAGATTCAGGAAGACAAGATTTGGCAACCAACTCCCAGTCCCTGCTTTGCTTTGTTTTTAGCTTTGGTTTGTTCCCCTCATTTGCTTGCTTGTTTGTTTTAAGTAGTGGGACTTGGGAAGCACATGGGCGCATAAGACCTTAATACCCCCAAACTGTCTCCTACACTGGATTACTAATTCAGGAATGCTGGCGCCTGAAACCCACCAATGCTCAGAAGAGTCCCTGTTATTGAAGTACCACCGAATGCCTTATTAAGCATCTACCTATTAGTTTGAATTATGCTTGTCAGATTATTTCCCAAGATAGTTTGTAGGGAAACTGTAACTAAGGAAAATATGAAGACAAGTTTGACTGGGAAAGAATTAGAAATGTGTAGGAAAGAGAACTTGAGTAAACAGAAAAATTGGATGGAAGGCATTTTTTCCCTATTTTTATTTGCCTTGGCTGCTCCTGTGCGGACAGTCCCTGGAAGAAGGTACAAAGTGACCTATGATTTCCTCACCTATTTGAAGAAAACTGTCCTGAACTCAGGGCACAGTTAGATCTCTGAACTACTCCAGGGTAGAATGCATTGTGGTTTGACCAGATTAGAGATAAAAAAATGGTTTTAGCCTGTTTCTTTTTTCTCTATTTAATGTAAAGCAGTATTTATAATGTCTGAGCTAACATACTTAGGATAGGTGGTAAATATAAATTTGCAGGTTAAAACCAGTCTATGGAAAGAACTCGTATGTCAGCCACATTGTCCTTGCTAAAGATGTAGGATACCTAACTGGTCTCTGTTTATCTTGTTACCACTGGCTGTGACTCACTGGGAACTGTACCTGCCAGCCACACCCCTGGCAGCACTTACTTTTCATAATGGATGCAGCAGTTGTTTGCTGATCTTCCCAGAGAGTGGTGTATATGTGGGGATGGAGCTATTCTTTTTGCATCACACAAGGTCTATATTTTGAGAATACTTTGCATAAATTTAATAATAATTCATGGTATAAAAAGTGCAGTGTGAAGAGTTAGAATTCTCCCCAGTATTTTCTGAGAAGATATTATCCAATATATTTTTTTACATATGGGTGAAAGAGAAATGTTTAACAAAATGTGTTTTTGAGTGGCCAGATGAAAATAATTATGGCAAGATTAGTTATTAATCAAGACACTATGCCTAGCCTCCACACACACCTTTTAATTTGCAATTAGCTCAAAACAAGCTGAAAGGATTGAGTACTCAAATGTCCACGATTTATAAAATGTCAAGTTAAATACCTAACTGTGAACCAGATTGCTTATGATATGAGCCTTTCAACTGTAAATATCAAATGCATAAAGGACAGCATGAATCTTCCGACTTTATAAAGATGACATGCAGACTCTAACATTTTGGGAAAATTAAGTCACTTACTAGCATTTACAAGAAAGCATGCATTTGAGTCTACACTGGACAGTTTTTGATCCATTATGTGGAAGTCAAAATGCCAGGCAGCAGATTCCACTGTGGCACTGAAAAGGTCTCAGATAAATGGAAGATTCAAATGACTTTCTCAAAGCAATTTGTAAAATGCATGGAAAATAAGACCTATTCAAATTCTCCTAGATAATAAATAGAAATTTACCTATAATATAAATTGAAATAACTTGGTTCTATAACTTTTATAAACGAGTGTTACACTTAGCATTACCAGAGTCCCATGAAATCCAGCAAGCCATTTAAACATAGATATTATCATTCCTTTTATCAAAGCACTAAGGTTATTTTTAACCAAATTCCAAAAAATTTGGGAATTATTCTTGCAAGAATTTTGTCACCAATCAGGGAACAGTGAATAAATCACAGAAATTAAATGAATATTTCAAGCATCAAAGAGGTTCTGGGTCTGAATACACTTAGCGCAACATTGCTTTGTGTATGTCAAAGTAGCTACGTAATATTTCTTATGACTGAAAAGACCAAATTCAAATCTGAACATCCATTTATCTGTGTCTTTATCTTGAAAGAAAAATCAAACCAGTCTTTATGTTTATGTAACTACATCATCTCAAAATCCAATATTTTTAATAATGTAGCCATTGTAATATACTGTATTTTAGAATTTTGTTCAAACATATGAGCAAATAAACACATTAAAAGAAAGAAGACTTAGAAGACACCACTCAACCACCTTACTCTGAAGCTTGTTCATTTTAATAATGCCAGAAAACCAGCTACTTTAATCAGACACATTGGTTTTCTGCTTTTAAATTGCAAGGTGGTTATATGCATAGCTGTGGAATTTTCCACAGTGAGTGACAGATACTCAGATAATTTGGGCTCAAAATATTTTCAATCAGAAATGGAAATATTGTAGTGGTGAAACAAGATTTCTAACTGAGGATAAACTTCAGGAAAAATAATTCAGAACATAGTAGCAGTAACCCATAGCATAAGGCAGTCTGGTGATAATACTGTTAGAACAACAAAATGGGATATGTACGAGTAAAGAGTATTATTCATTTACATAGTTGATATTATCTTCATTCAGTCTGGGTCATAAACTTTGCAGAATGAACTCTACCCTCCATTCACCATTTCTAATTCTTGGTGAAAATAGAAAATTCTGAATCGTTACTCTCCGGGGAACTGTCTCCAAGCTGATTGCCTAGTGAAAGACATTCCTTTGATTGTGTGCACTTGGTGGGGATAAGGGGTTAGAGGTCCATTCTGTGTGTTTTCCATTGTGTTACTTACTCATACCTTTGGCTTAAAAATACTGTTATGGTGGAACTGTGTCCTTCAAAAAGAAATATTGAAATACTCACTTCCAGTACCTCAGAATTTGACATTATTCATAAGTAGCGTCATGTCAGGCTATGATTAGTTAAAATGAGGTACGAGTGGCCTGGGATAGCACCTAACATTGGCCTCATAAGAAGGAAGGGACACAGAGAGAGGCAGGTCATGAGAGGATGGAGGCAGAGACTGCAGTTATGCAGCTGTAGCCTAGGAAAATCACAGACTGCCTGTGACATCCAGAAAGGAGGAGAGAGGCTGTGACCCTCCTAGCACCTTGAATTCAGACTTCTAGCCTCCAGATTCATGCAAACTATTTCTCAACCATTTAGGTGGGGCTTTGCTATGGTAGAGACCCTCGAAAGTAATCCAAGCTCACTAACATCCTCTATCTCATTAGTTGCTTTTTGTGTCTGAGTATACATCTTAAATCTAACTTAAATTTTGAGTCTTCAGTTACATTATAATTTCTCTAGAAGTAGAGCCAATTGATTCTATTATTTAATTTTTTTCTCATTTTTAATCGCTGGGCTAGTTGAATGCAGGGATTCTATAAATTTTGTTGTCTTATAAAACCTCATTTTACAAATGTGGTAAAGAAAAATCAGCATATGTGGAAATTAGTGTGGAGATTCCTCACAAACTAGGTCCCACTTAAGCTAGCTATTTCCCTTCTGGGTATTTTTCCATGTTTAGAGCAGCACAATTTTTCATAGCTAAATCTTGGAAACAACCCTGGTAATCTGAACAGCTAATTTGAAGAAAACAATACGCAATAAGATAACCACTGGTGAATTCTAACCACAATGTTAGTGAAGCTCTGTATCATTTCTAATGTTTTTTAAAATTATTTTTTATTCACTTTAATGGTTTGATCAATCTTGCATTCTTACGTCTGGTAATCTGAGCAACTTAGTTGGATATAACAATATGTAATATAACAAACACTGTTAATTCCTATCATTTTGTTTTGAAACCCTATATTATTTTTATTGTTTTTGTTTTATTTTATTTTTGTCTATGTTGTTATTCTTTATTTTTAAAATTCTCTTTAAAATAAAAAATAAATTACCAAATAGAAAAGTCAGCATATGGTAGAAGGGCAGAATCAGCATTTTAAGCATTCAGGTGAAATTCCTATTTACTTATTATATGTATATAGAAAGCTGATCCTCCTATAGACCTGCCTTTGTTATGAAAATGTGTAAGATGCTAATAGTTGAAAGTATGATAGGGAGAAATGCTCAGACATAGGTCAAGATGAACAATTTAACTGCTAAAAGCAAACCCTTAATTCTAAAAAAAAAAAAAGACCATAATTAAGATAGCATGGTGCTGATATAAAAATAGAAGTCATAGCTATAGGAAAAAAATGAAAAGTTCAAAAACCATGTAATAGAAAAACAAGGTAAAGGCAACAACATATAAAAGAAATACAGAAAAAGAGACTTATTCATTTATTGATTCCATTACAACTGGTTTCTGTTTAATAAAACTAGATCCTTACCTCACACCATATTATACAAGTTGAAAATGTAAATTTCATAATTTAAAAAATATCATGCAACACGGACAAGGGTACAATGAAACAGGCTTTACCATGTCTGCTGGCACAAATAAAACTCAACCAATACTGCCTTCGCACAGTGCAATTCAGTAATTTGTGCAAATAACTTTAAACAGTCCATCCTTTCTTCTTCATTATTGTATCTTTGGAGCTATTCACTTTAGCAAGTATTCTAATAACAGGGGAGTGATATCATTTAACCCTAGTTCCTCAAGTGTTCATGTTCACATGAGTCACCTGGAGTCTTGTCAAGACTCTAGAGTTTGATTCAGGGGAGCAGCAGTTAGGCTGGAGAGTCTGAGAAAATTCTGGTGCTGTCTGCACTATGGTGCCTGGCTAACGCCTAGGTGCAGAGGTGAGGTGGCCTCTGCTTGACAGTAATGCATTTCAAATCATTGCCAAAAATACCCTAGAATGTTCCATGTAACATTTTCACACCTGTATAGACAAAGTCTGGAGAGCTAGCGGAAATAAATTTATTTCTTAACTTTCTTCTTTTTCTTCCCACTGGAAACTCTGATATCAGTTGTTTACAGAGAAAATAGTTTCGCTAAAACAATGTCTCTTGGGATTTGGAGCTCATTATTTGCCCTGGGAAAATTTTCACTGGCAATTGCCCTGAAAACATTCTCAAACCTGGTTCCTATCACTGTGTTAAATTCTACTGTCTGTGAGAGAAGAAAGGAATGAGAAGCTCAGTTGGGGCCCTACTGGCAAATTCAGTAGCAGATCAGCTCCTTGCCTGCTCTGGGCTGAGCTACTGCCCTCTTGCTCTCTCTGGAGAGTCTGCACTATGAGGTGCCCTGCACAGCCCTTACTGTTCTATGCTTTGAACAGTGAGATGTCATAGGATACTTCCTGTGACCATAGGACACTTTCTGTGACCACTTCCTGTGAACTCAACAAGGACTGAATTCAGTTGGAGGGTACTGTCAAAAGACAAGGACAATATAGTCTCTTGTCTCAGAGAAATGAAAGGTTGATTATTTTATATATTAGTGTATCTGAAGGAAACAGCCCCAACTGTGGCTCATAGAGAGCATTGTTAGAGGTTTTGGGTGTCAGAGGAAAACAATGAATCAAAAGAAGAATCAGCCAGAAACTCTAGGGCAATCCAAACTACCTTGAACAATACCTCCCAGGATCTGTATGTAAGCTTTACTCACCTGCACCCACAGAGCTGCTTGCTCGGTTCTGAGTCACTATTCCAGAAAGCAACAATAGAGTGAAATTGCACTTCGGGTTAAAGAAGTAACCAGGCGTACACTTCTCTTGTGAATTTAAGGGTATTTGGCAGAGTTGATGTGACACCAGAAATTAGTCACACAAAAAACATGGATCATTTACTATCCCACATTGTGTAATGAATTTTGAACCTATTTTCTATCCTGTTAGAAATCCCCAATTTAAAAGACCGTCTCAGAATGGAGTAATTGCAGCAAAATTTCCTTATTTGTACAAAGAACTAAAATTCTGTGCCATAATCATGAATGGCAATTTGATGGAAGAGGTTCTGATATAAAAAATACATTTGAGTGTCTTTTTTGTGGACAGCTGCACAACATGCTTTCATTTAAATGTACTGATTTGGTTGGACCAGTTAGTTACACAGAGCTCTCCACAGTGAAGGCTAAACATCACTTGAATTTCAAGAATACATTAGGAAAGTGAAACTACACTCTGCTTGCTGGACCTAAAACACAGTTAAGCACAGCATTTGTTCTATCTCAGCCATGAGATGGGATTACTTTTAGCTTCTATTTTTCTAATGGATATTTCAAAGCGCTTTGACCTAAAGTTCATTTTCAGTTTTGATGTAATTGTCACCTTGGATGAGTTTTACTCTGATAGGTAATGGTATGATTTGGACATAGATTTGTAAAGTCTTCCCTTCCATTTCTGTGATCAATGCAGCAGAAGCACCAGTAGAAAAGCAGATTCTGCAAGCAGCCTCCACTGCCACACAGGTTCACGCTGCAGAGAAATGGGCCCACACACACAGTTCACAAGGGTGCAAGGGAAAAGACAGTCACCTCAGTTATTACTTTAAATATCTGGTTTCTCTGAATATTCTGATGTTATAATATGCATGACCCTTTAGTTCATGCCTAAATCACTTATCTCTTAGGTGCCACGGTCAAAGGATATCTGATATTTAAAGTATTGGCTTTCAAAACTTTTTGCTCTATTTCCAGTATAAAAATGTAATGTATGCATTATATATACAATAAGAATATATGAATATATTCTTACTATGTACAATAACTGCTGAGCCTTACAATCCAGTTCACTTCAATTCAATTTTTTCTATTCTAATCACATAAGGCATAGCTGATTACTTGAAAAATGACTAGCTTGTGCTCAAAATAATTCAAAATTTTTTTGTTTTAGAATTCAGTGTTGAGAAACAATGACATGTAAGTATGCTGTTGATGAGTTATTCTTCTGCTATCTGTATTCCAGAAGCACTGGAAGAATTTTGAAGTATTTTATAATCACTTTAATGCAACAGCTAAAATCTTTTTTTTTTTTCAATGAAGTGTCACTGCTCTCTCATAGTAGCACTGGAAATTAACCCAAGTATGAAAAGGAAAAATAAATGGACCTTTACCCATGTGGTCAAAGTGTGGTTTTAATAAAGTGAAAAACATCACTTCTATGCGAAAATATAGTGAGCACAGAGCAAAGACTGGTACAGTTTTCTAATGAAGGAATCAGTAGGAAGCAAAGTGGCCCAAAGGAGGATAGGAGAAACTGGTAGCGACTGGTGTGCTGGTCCATGATTTCCTGGATAAAGACCTACACACATACGCACACATGTGTGCACACCTGTACATACGCATTGCCAACTAAAGCCTGCAAAAGGGTAGATGTAATGCGTTTCCATCCCAGCAGGCATTATAACATTTTCTAAGGCAGAGATAGGCCACTTGCTATAACAACACATAAAATCTGTAAGTAGGCTCAGACTGCTAGTAGGATCAATGTCTTCTAACTTGTCACAATATCAAAAATTTGAATATTAAAAATCTATACGTGTTCTTGAAGGAATCATGGAAAAGTTTTTATGATCTTGGAATAAATTAAGTTGAAGCATGAAGCACGACTCTGAAACCATTGGCAAATTTGGCTGCTTAATAAGTTACACAGGCCTGCAAGTAGGAGATCTGCATTGTACAATATGCATCTCCAAATGCACCAAGTATGTCTGGAAGGATTCCCAAGAAAGTGACAGCAAGCAGTTGTAAGACACTTATGGGGTGGCAGGGAGGCTTTTCACATTGCTTTTTCTTCTTTGATTATATAGTACTTAAAAAAAAAATGTAACCTAAAGAAAAACACACCTAAACCCTGAAATAGCATTGAATAATTGCACACTTAATTTTGACAGTAACCAAGAAAACCCAAATCTGGGAGATGAACCTCCTCCTTGGTACGCCACCACCTGTGTCATGACACCTGTTGTCTGCAGACATGGTACAAATGTTTCTGTATCTCTACGTCTGTGCTGTACGTGTTCCCCACGCACAGAGAGGGAACTATCCCCGGGGAGCAGTTACTGTATTTTCAGGAGTGCAGACTGTGGGAAAAAACCCCAGCAGGATGCAGGTGGGTCAAGCAAGGTGGGGCTCTCTATCCTGTGTGAAGGTGGGACTTGGTCTGTGACAGGGCGTCACTAAAGTGATAGTGGTGACTGTAGTTGTGTGACGCATTTGGAAAGAAAACTGTGCCTGCAGCAAAGTAGAGGGAAGGGAAGGTGGCGAAGGCAACCTGCGGGGCAGTGAGGGGCTGCCGCTGCGGGGTCGACCCTGCCACACCAGAGTAGGCTTAGAGTCTGCCAGACTGACACCTTGGAATGTGCTTCCTTTCCTTCCCTTCCATCACAGCTCATTAGCGCTAACAATGGCACACCAATTATGCAGCAGGTACTGCTCTAAGGCACTGTCATGCATGTTCATGTACCTCACGGCCTAGAGAGCAGTCCCTCTTCATTCAGTGAGTGGAAACTTGTGCCGGAACATGACCAGGTCCACACAGGAAGCGAGGGAGGTAGAGTGTGAGCCAGCACCTGGATGCAGAAACACTCTGCCCCCTTGAGCTGTGGCAGCAACCCTGAGCCAGGGCCTGCACCATGGGCTTGACGGCCTTCTCCTGCAGAGCGAGCCGCCCAAAGCATCGCTTTCATCGCCCCACCTCTGCCCGTCGGGCCTTGTTGTTCATCACTGTTTTCTCAGTTGTTAACATCTTCTCTGTCCTTAACTTTGCTGATTCCAGGTCAACCAGCCTTTTCGTATATAGACATTCAACCACTCCTGCAGAAGCTCCATTTTCATAAAATTATTTGAGCATTTTGGCCTAAAACTCTTTCCCTATGTCTCACCAATTACTGGATTCTGTGCCACGCAGTCTAGCAAGTGATTATGCATTATCTTGACTTATTTTGGGTACATAATTAAACAAACAAACAAAGAAGTGCCATGTCTCATCTCTGTGATTGCTCCAGTTCTTAGGGGCATGGGGGCTCACAGTAAGACACCAGCACACACCCAGGTAACTGAAATGCATTTACTTATAGTCCCTTGGTAGGTTGATTTCCCAAACTTGCTCCCAACTTATTCTATGAAAGTAGGTTCTGTGCACATTTGGAAAATATTTAGCTAAACAGAATTAAGCAGGTTTTAAAAAACTTTAAAGTGTCAGGAATGAAGGAAGAGCTAGACTAGACTGTGTCTGGTTTCATCATAAGGCTTCACCACTCCCGCAAACAAAATAAAGTAAAGCAACGAAGCCCAATTACGGAGCACAGGCAGCATCTCCAGTCCTGCGGTGCGCTCTGGCTGGGTGTCATGCCACTCAGTACTGCTTAACTTACTCAGGAGACTACTAATTTCAGAAGCCTCGTCAGATACATTCGTAAGGAAACCAACTTTCTGATGTCTATTTGCATATTCTCTGCTTAATTTAAAATAGGATGAATATGGAGAATCACTAAAGCCCCCAAACTTCAAAGTAGAATTTTTTTTTAATAAAATGCAACCTCGGGAATTCTTGGTTCAGGCAGAGTTTTCCACCTTCCATATAGTTAATGCCATATAAATCCTCACAGAGCATTGGATGTGATCACAAAGACTCTTAAATCTAACTGAGACCAAGGGTCTTCCTGTCTTTTAACCTTTTATCTTGTGGGATTTCAAAGTCTTGTGAAAGAGCACAAAGGTTTTCCTCCGGCTTTGGCTGAATTGTGCACCTCTCACCTCCAGACACAACTATTATCTCTGCCTGTATTTCTGAGCTTCCTGGAGGATATGTGGACTTTATGTTAGCCTCAAAACATGAAACTAATCATATGACTGGTGTAAAAATAAAGAAAATAGTTTCAGTGTATTGGTAATTTAGTACTAAGTCAACTTTTACCTTATGTTTTAAGCCAAGAAAGACCATTTATAATGTGGACCTCTCAACATGCTGGGTGGTTTGCTTGATTTCCTGTTTTTCTATTATATCTTTGCAGGGTCTACAAGATTCACATATGGCATGTATGCAATTACCAAGGGTTTATATCTACTGGCATGCCCAGAAACCCACAGAGACAGAGCAAGTCTACTCATGATTAGAGATACAGAATGTGTCACATCTAAAGGACTTCTAGCAATCATCTAATACATCCTCCTCTTACAGGAAAATGGCACTTACTGATGGCCATTAGTATAAGTGATAGGTAAGAAAATCTTGTTCCATGCACTGCCTGTACAGTGCCCTTTTAATTATAATCTACTTTGACACTATTTCCACAGGGGGACAGATGACTTCAAAGTGCTCACAAAATACCAAAATGATACAAAATGCTACCTATAGCATATAAAGTACCAGGCTTTCTAACCCTAAGTGCCATTGATATATAGTGAAAAGAAGTAAGAATGGATAAGATAATCTTGGATATAAGAGAAAACTCACACAAAACAGATTTATTAATTTTATTTTGATGATCAATTTATGATTTGGGCTTTTTATCACAACATTAAGATGACTGTGATCTCTATTTTGACATATGGATTTTTTGCAGATTCTATCATATGTATGTTGGTGGATTCTACCTCGGCCCTGCAGATGTGATATCCTGCTGTCTATGTCATTATGTTAAGATAAATTCTACATTCAAAACAACCTTGTATTGATAAACTGTACGAAGTCCCGCATATCTTTGGGATTCTCTGATGTGTGGCTTTACTGGAAGTAGTCTCAAACTTCTCCAGCTTGATTTCTTATTTTAAAAGCTTTTATCTGTTTATTTTTTAAGTTGGTTGATTTAATGCAAATCTAGTACAAGCTTCATGCTAGCAAAGACAAACATCAAGTGTGGCACAAAGCATGATGTAACAAGGTAGTACACAAAATCCTTCATTTTTATTTAAAAAATCCAGGTTGTTGGCAAATTATCAGGTTGAGGTTTTGGAGAAGTGAAGAACCAAGGAGTGCCTGCTGTGTCTGAATCTTTATATGGCTCCCAAGGCCAGAACAGCAGTACATACAGCTCACCACCCCATCCTAGGAAATGTCTTTCCCTATGCCCAAAGCCAACATGCTGAGCACCCACTGAGCGGCCCACCTCAGTTCTGTTCATTCCAGGGATTGCTTCTGCTCTCGCCCTGCTCACACCTGCCTGTCTTTTCCTTCGCAAGGAGTCAAAGATGTTAGCACGCTCTGAGGGGTCTAGACCCAGAATTTAACCAAATCTACCAAACTTTTCATCTGTATGTCCCTGCCACACACCTCCAGACACAGTGTGCACTCAGTGTTGTTTGAATGAATAACTGACTCTTTTATAACTTTCCTGTACTTCCAAATTTCCACTTCTTTTAGGTTGAAAGAAATGAGAAGGTGTATTATTCATCTTGTCCTCAATTATAGATGTTCTACCTGAATTACTGATGTGATCACGGAAGGGGAAGGAGAACAATAAGGTAGAATTACTGAGTTTCAGATTTTTTTAGCTGGGCATGGTGGAGCACACAAGTAATCTCAGCACTCTGGGAGGCTGAGGCAGAAGAAATGCAAGTTTAAGCCCCGTCTGGGCAATTTGGTGACTTTGCAAGACTACCTCTCAAAATAAAAATATATAAGTAAAAAGGGATGCAGTTATAGTTCAGTGCATGAACCTGGGTTCAATGGCCCATACCACACACACAGAAAAGAGTTTTCTTATATGTAAACCTAGACGCATGCAGCTTTCTCTTAATGTGTGGCAGAATCTCAATAAAACAAAAAAAACTTTGAATATTTTGAATTCTTTTTGTCTAATTTTTTTTATTCCAACTCTGGAAACAAATCTAAAACTGAAATTTGAGAAAGCAGAAATGCATTAATTAAAATTTGTCTAACTTGTATACTAATTTATTTTAAATTTTGGTTCTTGGTAGTAATGAAAAACAAAAAATAGAATGTAACTGTCATAAATATTGACAATGTTACATTGTATACACCATAAATCCCACCTAAAGAAAGTTATTTTTCCAACTTCCTTACTCTTGTGCTTCAAACAAAATTCCTCCTATCTTATTTTAATGATTTCTAGAAAGAAAGTGCCAGACATTAGTATCTCACGTGGAACAACCAACACTACATATTATTGAGGCTTCTTATTAAAAGTGGCATTTTCATTAAAATCCCCTTCTCTACTGTGAAAAGCCATGATGATATATTATCTATTTCAAACAAATGTGGGACAGAAAGTGCCTAGGAGATAATAACATAGTTTAAGAAAAAAAATTAAATATGATGGCCAGCCAAATGCAATTCACACATTTGTGCATGTTTAGCAGCAAGTCATACATCTTGTATCAGAAGGTGTCCCTGTAGCATGAGTACAGAAACAGAATTTTGTGTGTTTACAAAATAAAAATATATCTGAAGGGTTGCTGAAGACCCACAGTTTAGCAAAATTCCTCACGTAAAACCACATGAGAATGAAAGTATTTTTTATTCCCTTTTCAGTTTAAGACAAATCACCCGGTTGCATCCTGTCCCTGATTTATGCAGTAATTTTGTCCCCTTCCTCTGAGCACACGTGCGTGGCTAGGGGCCTCGTGGGTGCAGGGGAGGGCAGGGTAAGCTTAGGGACCGCAAGTCCCTGGGAGTGGGATGCCCAGGTAGTAGGTCCTTGCCACAGCGCTGCACTTAGGGTCCAGCCCACGCTGAGCCATCATGCAGTCTCCGTACACCTCATTTTATTCAGCTGCAGAAGATGTGGAGGGGTCTCCATGCAAGTCTAACTCCTGTCTTTCTAATATCACCCCTCTCTACTCTCGTATTGAAGTTCTCCAAGTCTGAAACAGAACGATCGCAACCACCGCAAATAAAAGACAAACTACATATTCCTCAGGCAGCACCCCCGGTTTCCCCGGCTCCATGACACGCTGCTATGGCCGCACTTGCCGATCATCTCGTTACTCACATCCTGCCTGCGAAGCCACTGGGCCATGGCACCTTCCACGCCTCCGCAGTCACGCTCGCGGCCGGGAATCATCCCCTACTCTGATCAGTTCTCCTCCTGTGTGATCTATGGCTCGCTCAGCACTGTCCCTCACTACCTGCAACCCGCGCCCAAGCTTTGATCTCCGCTGTTTTTCACATTCTCTGAGGGCAGCACTATGACTTATTAATCTTTATGTCTTCTTTGGTACCTGCTATAGTCTTGCCTACAGCAGGGATTTAATTAATGTTTATCCCGTCAACGAATAAAAAATGCCTATCTATACTCTTTTACTCAGTGAGAAGATAAGATAAAATATGATCAGAGGTGTGCGCGCACTGGGGAAGGTAAAAGTGTGTTTCAAAGGGTCTGCTGGCTCGAATACTGCGCAGGCGCCTTCACAGGGAGGTAACAGCTCTTCAGGGTGCTCACGGCTGACAACTCTGAGGTGTGACTGGGCTGCTAAGACAATGCCTGGGCTGTACCTGCAGCTTTATGAGAAATTGAGATACCATGTTCAGAGAACACTGGAAGAAAGAAAATACCCCAAGAACAGCTTTTTCAAACCTGTCAAGGCATCCTAATCTGTTTTCCTGCAGAGACTCGTTATGCTGCCACTAACTGTCTTGCTTTCTTATCACCGTGATGTTTCTGTACATTGCCAGCTCCATTCTCTCGGTAGCCAAAAACTTTCACCAAAGTGTCATAAAGCCCCCGTGTCCGACTGTGACTCTTCAAGTCTGCTACGGTTTGACACTGTTCTTGGCGGGAAGCAAATGGAATCCGAGATGGACTCTGAAATGCTGGCGCTGACAGTGTAGAGTGAGGGTCTCTTCTGTAGGCAACACATCACAGGGATTTTGCAGAATCACCTCTTGGAATCCTTCAAGTTTCCTGCTAGCTGGAAAAATTCAGTGTGAAGACCAAGTGGAGGACTGCAAAAGTTCAGCAGACCAGGACTAAGACTTTGCTAAGCATCTAGCGCTCTTGGAATCAGCCCGGGGCTATTTAGAAATGCAGGGCCTCAGTCTCCACTCTGCACGGGCTCGGGACAGTCTGCGTTTTCCCAAGATCCTAGGTAACTCATGCACATCAGCTTCTGAGAGGTATTGCTGTAAGGCCAAGGGGAAAATGCATAAGCTTTTGTATTTCATTGTGATCTGATAAGGTTTTAAAAATTTATAAGCAAGAACCTCACAGTAGATTAATCTAAAAAGGTTTCTACTTTGAAAATATCTTTGGAAACTGCAGAAGTTAAAGTTGTGTAATTAAGGTGGAACAAAGAGGAAACTAAATCCTTACCCTAAGATCCCTTGATTGTGACAGTAAGTGTACTTGATATCCTTCCCAAATATTATTCTCTTGATACAGAATTACTGAAAATGTTTAAGTACTTGCTCAGAACCCTCAAATTAGCCATTAGATATGCTGCTTGCCTGCTACTTTCCAGTCAATTATAGCTAATAGGCATTTATTATAACACTATCATAAAGCATAGAACTAACCAATGACTGAGGATATGAATTTCATTGCAATTATGGAGAAATATTTAAAATCCTACGTGTGATATTTTTCATAATATTAGAGAGAAGAAACTAGCTTCACAAAGATAGCCATTTAACTTCCCTACTTTCCTATGTTAATAACCATATGCCTACCTCCATTTTTTTTCTGAAAAACGTTTAAATATGGGTTATAAAATCAGGATCTACATCAAAGCAACATTATTAAGAACAAATATGCACACAGTAAATAGATTTATAGGTGATTTGCAAAGGACGTCTACATCCAAAATCATGTTTGGAAAAGGCTAACAGTTTTCAAACCAAAATCCAATATATTTTTCTCTTCACTGTATTAAGACCTAAGAATAAACTTAATTCATGTTGTAATTATTTGTTCATTCTTATTTTAGACACATTTGCAGAGCTTAGCATATTACAGTTTACTAAACTGCACTGTGACATTTTCCTACGAAGAATCATCCTAAGCTTATGCGAGTCCTTATTAAAAGGTCAAAGGTTTAATAAAAGGCCAAGTATTCTGATTTGGAGTATTGTTAAGATGTTTTTGGAAAAACAAAATCTTAATTGTACTTCAAGTACCACCTCTAATACTTAAAGGGCTTTTTTTTTTCATGACTCTTCTGGGGCATTTGAAGTAGTCTATCTAAAAAAGAGATTCACTTTTAGTGCTAAGACAGAAAGCATATTTTGAGTCATTAACTTGGTAACACTTACATAGCATCTGATACATGCCAGGCACTACACAAGGCCTTACAAATCCAAAGACAAGCACAGCAGTATCTTTTATCTCAAGAACTTCAGTTTTTTAGGGAAAAGAGACAGCTGAGCCAAGAGCTGAGCATGACTTTACATTACGGCAGATCTGCTGGAGTAGGTGTATGTCTGGTATGGTTTGCTTCCAAGGGCTGCTCTGGAGAAATCTCCAAGTTGTCTTGCTTTGCTTTTCCTGGAAGCAGAGTGTGAGACTTGGGTTCTTGAAAAAGTGATTTCTTGAAAGGGTGTTCTTAGGGAAGGGCAACGAGGAAAGCAAGCTAGGGAGGGAAAAGCTAAGCAGATGTGATCTTTGTCGAGTTTAAACTGAGCCTGGTCTCAGGAAAGGGACAGACTCCACTCCCTTCCCCATGAAGCAGGCGACACTTGAACTTGGCAGAAGCTGTGAGCCTTGAGGGTGAGGAGCAGTGGAGAGTGTGGTGAGGTTCACTCTGGGTGCACAGCAGGGCGGGTGCTGTTGGGGTTTACAGAGGACAAAAACACATGGAGCGCAAGGCATAGCATGTGGCAGAAATATAAAACAACATTTCCCAGAAATACGGACTGGTGATCCCTATATGTAATGGTCACACGATGCCCAGGAAGTTGAAAGAAGAGATAGCTCCAAACGACAATGAACTTTTAACTATAGAAATTAGTTCATGTAACATTAGTAGCTAGACCCAAACATGCTTCCTGTTTGTTATCAGTCAGTTACACAAGAGCGCGTCTCATACACTGTGGATGTTCATGACAAACCTATTTTCAGTTTATATTATTCTAAATCCACAGGAGTATTTCCCAAGTGAGATAGTGCTTGATATGTATTTCATATTATTGTCCTTCTTACAAAGTAGAAATAACTCTGACATTTCTATACGTTAAATATACTTGTCAAATATACTGGCATTCAGTTCATCTGAAGCCTTAATATGTATCAAGCAGTATATCTATGCTAAATATGCTTTTGTATATTTCTGAACTAGCTCGGGAGAAATCCCACTGCAATTAAATAAAGGTGGATCAAATTCTCGCTGATTTATTATCAACAGTAATAGCTTCTATTTAACAATGAGTGCTAACTACATACTAAGATGGTGCTATCTTTTACATTTATTATCAAACTTTGATTACTATCACATTATTGAAACATATATTAAATCCATTTTATTGGAGAGTACATGGGTTATGGAAGCTAGTGCACCATGCACACTTGTCTAGTTAGTGTCCAGTGGAAAAAGGATTACATATCCAGTTCTGCTGAATCCCACCTGCCTTTAGACCACAAGGACATACCTGTCTCAAAATATCAGAGGGTGAATTTCAGGAGTTGATTATAGGCAAAAATTTCAGCATGTTTGTCATAATTTGAGTTGACCTTGTTGGAAGTTTCAAGTCACAATTAAAATATGTGTGTTGGAAATAATTGTTCTCAAATCATTTCAATGCAGTATGTTTTAAGTAAGGTGATTTGATTTATTTGATATCATCACATAGGCTATAGGGACAACTTTAGGTCAAGTGATTATTTTTAATAAATTTATTTAAAATCATAGTTATAGAGCAAAGCATAATACTAAGACACATGAGCAAACATTATCTATAATTATCAGTTATAGATAATTGGTCCTCAAAATTCAGACTACTCTCTCCTACTCTGACTCTAATGAAGCTGTTCCCCTGGAGATACTTAACTGAGTTTATTGACCATCAAAATAAGTACTAAAGTTTGTAATCTGTAAATGCCAGTATCAAGCTATCAGCAACAAACTTTTCTTCACCTTCATTCTCTCACTTTTTCAGCAGTGTGTAAATATTCTTTTTCATCAGCTTCCATGGTACTGAGACACCACTGCGCTTTGCCACTTTTGACTGTGGATTCTCTGCTCTACATTCATTCTAATTTGAAAAGACTGTTATTAGGAAAATGGGAACATATTCTTAAGCCAGTTCTACTCTTCTTAAAAAATCTCTTCATTAAAATAACATTTTATAGTGTACTGGATACAGTCAACTAAACTGTTCAACTCTCTAAACTTTTACACTGTTACTTATTTCAACCATAGACCTTTTTCCTATCACAACATACCAACGTAGTAGTAATTATCAGTCTAGTAGTTTGCAAGTTTTAGATTTATTGATATTGTGGAGCATTCTCTTTAAAGGTGATTATAGTCTAGATGGAAATCCTTCATATCTGCTTATTCTCTCAGTGCATAGCACTAGCTCTGGAAATACAAAGTAAAAAATATAAAAACCTTTAAAGATCTTGATTCATATGTTCAAGTTGCTCTTAGGAAAGGTTGTGTCCAATGTAGTGTATGACAGTGTCCATCTCTAGTGTATGACAGTGTATTCTTTACAACATTTAATAACGTTTGTTTTCTGAAGCAATAGAAGTCAAAGTTCTGTCATCTGATCCATGAGAGAATTAAAATTCATAATGGTCAAATTATTTCTTTGCAGACAAAGTGGTCACAAAATCAGGAACAAAATATAGATTTCATTGGGTTCTAATCTCTTCCTCATTATTCAGAATGTGAGTCTGTGCTTACTATCTATAAAAAAACAATAATAAAGAAAATTCAAAGTATTTTAAGTGTAAGTCTATAATTTGTGTCTGGGTGTACCCCGAAAACCTCATGCAGTCATGGGGCAGGCTTCTAGAGCTTATAATTGATTCACGGCCCAGTGTTGGAACTATGAATGTGAGCACTAGTACCCACCCTGGGGCAAATAGTTTGCATACAATGTAAGGGAGGGAAAGAGGCTGCTCGCCGCTGCTCCTCCCTCTTGCTCTGGTTGCTTTTGCTGTTTTCCACCTCCATGAACGGTTACCCTCTGCCATGTGCCACCCTGCCTTGGAGCCAGCAGAGCATGGACTGAAACCTCCACAGACTGTGAGCTAAATAAACCTTTCCTTCCTTAATCTTGGGAGTGAGATATTTTGTCTCAGCAAGGCAAGAAAAGTAACTAAGACAGTAAGTTATTTCATAAATGAATATATAACACTTGTGTAGCCATCAGTTAATACTTGACATACAGAATAACAGCTCATGATTCTAAAAAATGACATTTTCTATAAAGATGTTAATTGGAAGGAATATTTAAACAAACATTGCAACCTGGAATTTCCAAATACAGACTATGCATGGCAGTTTGGTATATAACCAGTGCAAACCACAGAAATCAGTTGTTTTGTAAAGTAAACGAGTTCTTTCTATAAAATATCTTCCTACCTAGAGCTTCAGCTAAATGTTTCACATGATCTTCAGGATATCAAAAACATCATCAATTTGAATAATACAGTGATTAGACAAAATGGACTCCCACCCTTTGCTCTCACTTACAGGAACAAAAACATAAGAACAATTTCTCTAATTTCCCTTCTTTCTGATGACATTGCAGTGTGTACTCTCTCACTAAACACCATCAATTTCCATGCTCAGGGATGATAAAGTAGAAAATATTCTAGATGAGATTTTCATACTCATTAGCCTCCTGCCGGACACACTCAGCTAGAAGAGAAATAAATAACACATCCCGATACCTTTCTGCTCCCAGGACTCACATGGGCGGGGCTACCACTCGCTCTTTTCCAGAGAGGAGAACAATGTATAAAGAACATAACTGTGCCGTTAACCACTTGGTTATTTGCATTTAAGTGCATTTTCCCTCATTTTAAACTACTAGTTATGAGTGTGATAACAAGGAAACTGAACCCTGAACAGGATTGTTAGAGAAACAAATGTTAGCTTCCATTTGTTTTTAAAAGAATTTCCATAACTCCTCGCTACATGTGTATAACTGCATTTAGAAGGTATTTAGTTGGCCTCAACCTCTCTAATGAGGAGAATGACATCTTGAGTCATAATCTATCGGAAATCAACTTCTTTTGCTTTTTGCCAAATGCACCAAGGGACTTGACTGACTTTTAAGAGCTCTGGCTGAATTTTCTTTACAGCCAATATTATGCCTTTGAATTTCTGTCAAAGTGTAGCTTGGGCTGAACAACAAATGAACTCTAACTTAGAAGCAGTACAGACTATATTAACAGACAAAAAAAAAATACAGCACCACCCATGCATTCAATTATCTTCCTAGAAATATCTATGCACTTGCTACTTAGAGTGTCAGTTCCAGTTCTTGAGGTGTAATAGCCCTATATACAGCTCCAGCAGGAAGTACAAGGACAGTTACGTAATGAAAGGCCTGCCATGTGCCTGGCCTCACATTTCTCACTGAGAAAGAGTGTAGGGGATAGAATCCTGGAATAAGAATTAATCTCATGATTTGAAATACATGAAATGCTGTGAAAATATTTAATGACACTGTCATTCATGTTTCCAGTACTTTGAAACTATGAGTGACTTAGCCAGCTGCGAGTGACAAAATAAGACACTGAAGCTTGAAAGTGATAAAAATTTGAGCTCAAACTTTCTTAAACTTGAGAGTAATTGCTGCAGTTACACAAGACATTACATCTTTTGTGCCTGAACAATCCCTATGCCTATCCATTTAACACAAATAAGAAAGATTTGGGGTAATTTAAAATCACAAGAATAAGGCACAGAGCCTGTAAACCAAAATATCTGAACACAATTTATCATCTTTTTCATCCGTTGTTTATGTTTTCAATAAATATTCAGGGAGCATCTGTATTTTCCTGTGTACTATGTGAGGCGATTAGTACCACTTTAAAATAAATTAGAGTTCCGACTTCCAAGAATTTTATTGTCCAGTGGGAAGCAGGCCTAACATCAATACAGGTTAAAACACATCACATGTGCTTTCAGACATCACAGAACACTGAGGGAATAGGAAGAAGCACAATGCTAATTTCTTCTTCTATTTTAGGAACAAGCCCCTCTCAATCCCATTCCCCTGCCCCAGGGAAGAAGCACACCCCTGAGAAAGCAATCCACATAAAGTAGCCCTAGCACAACGCACATCTCATGCAGACCACAACAGAGTGATATCCAAGAAAACCTACCTTTTTTATATTGCTTCTAAGATGCAATGCTGTGTGCATTGGATTACGCACCACCCCAAGAAAACAAGGCAGGCGTTCCTCCATGTGCCTACCGTCTTACAACGAGCCTGGAACCAAACCTAAGGGCAGCCAGAGAAGCCAACTGTAGGCACACTGTCTCCCCTACATTCTATGTTTTAACGTTGAGCAACCAGTTAAAAATATGGGGAATGACAATTACAGCAAGGGGTTTATGATGGATATACCTGGAAAGTGGGTAGAAGAGAGCAAAGGATTTTACTTGCTTAAAAAAATTACAAATAACGTGGTTGATTGTGCTGTTTGATTTGTTGTGCTGTGGTTTCTGCTCTGGGCAGATAATATGATTACAGAAACAAAGTACAAATACCTCACATTGCCTGAATAAGGTTATGGCTTAATTTAATTATAGTAATTTACAGCCCCATTGCACAAGGTTGTTAAAAAATGTGCTGCTTGCAATGGGCAGTAGGTTGACACAAACTAACAGTGTACATTTAAACTTAACTACCTCATTAAATTTTAGGATGCCATTATTCCTTGTCTTATTATTATTCTAAATAGAGTATTGTGGCTTCTATGCCTCCTGCATGGTTCATGACATTAATTTTGATGCATGCTGTGTTAGTCATCCTACTCTCTCACTTTCAGTGACGTACAGTGCAGTACATATGGGAGTGAGGTGAGGTACGCCAGGTATTACTTGATATTGTCATTAATACCAAGAGGCCAAACAAACATTTCCCTCAATAACTCTTGGAACAGGAAAACAAAAGCACTGGGCTTTTCACCTTTATTCAGTGTAAAGGAACAATATGGTCCTGAATTGGCCAAATTTTAATGTCTTCTATGACTTTGAGCAAATACAGTCTCTGGAAATTAATACTTGGGGAGCAGATATTCTCTGAGCTTCCTCTAGATCCCAATCATCCTCTATCAAAGCCATCTTTTACTTTCTTTTGCAGATGAAACACACATAAATATGAAAAGAGAACAATCTCTGCTGTAGAAGAATATTAGCCAGAAAACTCATCTTCTCACATGGAAACATGCTTTTCATGCAGTAAAATGCTAATTGTCATCACAGTAAGAAGTAAGATTTCAGAAGAACACATAGAGGATAAGAAAATGGCAGCTTTGGGCCCTGGCGGAATGAGGGTTGGACCTGAAGTCTGTATTTGGTGAGGAACTGCAGTGCGCTCTTTAGGGAAAGAGGAAGGGCAGGGAGGGGCCGGGCACGTGGGGAAACAGAAAAGAGGAGAGACTCAGAACGCTCTTCCGCTCTGAGCAGTTGGTAAAGGGCAGGTCCTCCAATCCATTCAAATAGGAGTTTTCTGATTAGGGTAACATAAAGAAACAGAAATTATAGATTTTTAGATAATATTAAAAACAGATTATACTCATTCTGTATTTGATAGTTCATATAATTGAATTTGTTAGCTATTTAAAACATACAAAGCAGTGAAATGAATTAGGAAAGTTACAATCAATGTTTAAATCTACAGAAGGAAAGGGAATAAATGTAGGGAAAAAGGTAGATACTTTGTGCACATTGAAAACAAAGAGGAAGGTGTTTTAACCACAGGAGGCATTTGTTTATTTTCCTTTTCCATTTCTAGTTTATAAACAAACCTTTTTATTGTAAAATATTTCATAAGTGAGTTCTGAAATCCAGCTATTGTGGCATTTTGATGGTGAAAAGACAAACATCACATTTCTTTCAGCTGAGTAACAGAAGTGATTTAGAAAAATCTCATCATGCTTCCTGTGCTTCAGTCTTTTTCATTCTGAATTACCAAGGGCCACACTTTCTTACATTCCTCATACCAAGTGAAGGAAGAGGGACAAGAGGCCTAGCCCTGAGCCAACATCAAGAATGTAAATTGACCTTCCCTGTGCCATTTTACTGAATTTGATTTAGAGTATACTTTATCTGATATAAGTGCTGCTTCTCCTGCTTTCTTAGAAAGTCAAAAGTCATGTTCTTGGCAGATGACATGATTTTATACACAGAAAATCTCAAAAATCCCACCAAAACTATTGGAAATGGTAAATGAATTCATTACAGTTACAGAATGCAAAATCAACCTGCAAAAGTCAGCAGGATTTCTATATGTTACTAACAAGCTGCTGGAAAAAGAAATCAAGAAAACAATACTGTTTAAAATAACTGCAAAAAATCCCTGAGAGTAAGTAAAATGGCAAAAGGTGTCTATAATGAAAGCTATGAGACACTGACTGAAGAAGTTGAAGAGGACACAAAAATTGAAAATATCCTGAGTTTATGGGCTATAAAAATCACTACTGTTAAAATCTCTATTATGCCCAAACTTATTTACATAGATTCAATGCAATCCTCACAAAATATCTATAATACTCTACATGTAACTACAGAAATAATTACAAAATAGTCTAGAGCCACAAAAGAACCCTGAATAGACACAGGCATTTTGTGCAAAAAGAATGAAACAGGAATCACTATAAGAACTGAGTTCAAAACATAATACAAAGCTGTTGCAACCAAAACAGCATGGTACCGGCACGAATAAAGCCATGCAGACCAATGACATAGAACAGAGAACATCATACCACAGAGATATATGTGCAGCCATGTTTGTAGCAGTGCAGTTTGTAATAGCTAAATCTTGGAGACAATCCAAATGCCTATCAACAGAGGAATGGGTAAAAATGATGTAGTATTTTTATACAGTAGAGTAACAGATATAAAAAGGGTAAACTTGAGTCTTTTATAGGTACATGGATGCAACTTGAGACCATAGTCGTAAGTGAAATAAATCAGTCTTGCATATGTAAATACTGCATTCTCTCCCTCGTGTAAGAAGTTGAGAGACTAAATAAGATCCAAAATGTACAACAGACACTGTAAAATGGGAAGAAACTGTTCAAAAGAAAAGAAAAACTGGGATGGGAAAGGAGAGAGGAGAAAAGAAGGGGAAAGGAAAAAGAATATATATACATGCAAGATAGCTAACTAGTAACTTCTATTAGTTCATTGAAAAGAAATATTTGTGCTTATATTGTGTGATCAGGTTTTCATGTCTATATCTTGTAATTTGAGTAACTACTTTGAAGAACTTTGAAGATAACAATATGCCATGTATTAACCATTATTACTCCCCTGCTATCTTGTTTTAAAACTTTGTATCAATGTTTTTATTATTTTTTTTCTCTTTAAAATAAAAAAGCCAAAAAATAAAAGATGAAAGTAAAAGTAAACCCATGCATCTACAACCAACTGATTTTCAATAAAGTTATTGAGAACATCCACTGGAGAAAGAACAGTATTTCCAGTAAACAACGCTGGGAAAATTAGATATCCACATGCAGAAGAATGAAGCTGTCACATATCACTTACCAGGTACAAAAATTCAAATCTAACCTAGAGTTAGGACCTGCAATATGAAACTATTAGAGGAGAATTCAGGGGAAATATTTCAAGACATTAGAAAATGCAAGGACTTTTGAGACATGACCTCAAAAGTACAGGAAATAAAAGCAAAAATACACAGATAGGATTACATGAAACTAAACACTTCTGCAGAGCAAACAACAAAGTGAAGAAATAATCCAAATAATGGTAGAAAATATGTATTAAACACACGTTACAAGGGGTTAATATGCAGAACATATGAGGTTCTCAAAACTCATTAGCAAAATGATAGCAATAGTAATAATAATACTGATAATAGTAACCTAATTAAAATGGGAAATAGACCAAAATAGATATTTCTAAAAGAAGACATATGGATGGCCAAAGATAAATGAAAAACTCAGAGTCACCAATCCTCAGAGCAATGTGAACACAGCCACAGTTAGGAACCTGCTGAGCCCAGTCAGAGCAACCCATATCAGAAAGACTACGGAGAGCAAGGGCCGGTGAGGATGTGGAAAACAGCCGGCTCCTGCACACTGTTGACAGGACTGCATGCTAATAGAGATGTACAGAAAACATTAATGGAGAACCCTCAAAAATTAAAAACTTAAAGAAACACAGAGCTGTGTCATCCCATGTCTAGGTGTCAGTGCAAGTGAAATGGAATCAGTCTGTGGGAGACACGTCTGCTCTCCCGTGCTTCCTGTTGCCCTGTTCATAACCACGCCAAGTGGACGCAGTCCGAGTGTCTATCAGCTAAGCAATGAATAACAAGCATAGAGTGCACATGCACAACGGAATACTATTCACCACAGAATGGGAGACGTGCTGCCACATGCACTAATATAAGTCAAACTAAGATCATGATGTTGAGTGAATAAGGGAGGCACGGAAAGGTGACGACTTGGCGATCTCACTCCTGTATAGAATCTGAGAAGGCTCACATCGTGAGTGGTCAGCGAGGTTGGGGAGCATAGGGCGAGGAGTGATCAGGAAGTTAGTACCTGTGGGTACTAAATTCTGTTTGGTGGAAGTAGGATGATCTGACATGCTAGCGCAGAAGGTAAAAGTAATTTGCTGCACATTTCAAGGAACGGTGTAAATTCTCAGCATTTCAGTAAAGAAATGAATCTTTGAGGAGAGAGATAAGTTTACATTTATGTAAACATTATATGAAATATAAATGTATCCAAACTTTATATGATGCCCACAAAACATGTACAGTTTTTTCTTTCTTATATTAATCAAAATAAATTTAGATTATAAAAGAATTCACTTGGAAACATACAAGCTTTCAATGGCGATAGCATACCGGTACTTCCCCCTCAGCTTGAAGCAAGGAATTCACACTTGCAGTCAGAACCAGTGTCCAGGTGACTCCACAGCCTGTGGGGCTTCAGACTTTAGGCTCCTAGTCAGCTGTGCACCTCCCAAGACACTGGACCATAGCAGAACTTTGGTGTCAGTTTGAAGGGATGATTCTGCCCGAGTGCCCTACTAAACAGCTGGGGACTCTGGGAGTTGACAGCAAGTGTCGTCCTGCTGACAGGCAGGGCTTTCTGAGGGGAGGGCTGTGCAGACATAGGGAGATCCCAGCCCGAGGAGGTCACTTGAGGCCCCCAGCAAGGCCAGCCAGTTATCATCGCTCTGTAGAAGCAGTAGGCACTGTCAAACTTAGTAGAAATAAGTAATATCACACACACTCTAGTTCTATAGAACAGAATAATGTGTTTTAGGGGTTACATTTAATTACAGTATATCTTTGTTATTATAATCTAGGTGAAATGCATGGATATCCTGTCTCTCTTCCACATTTCATGCTAAATTCTCTTGAGAATGATCAGTGGCTGCTGTACGAGGGAGTAAAGCATGGATGTACAACATTGGTGCTTAAACTTTACTAACTACATGGATCAGATAGATTTATGTTTTGGTGTTGAGGATCGGATCTAGGGCTTCCTGTTAACAATAAGCTATGTCTCAACCCCCATAGTTTTACATTTTTTCTTTCAAGACAGAGTCTCATGGAGTTGTAAAGTTGCCCAGAGTAGGATCCAATTTGATATCCTCCTGCCCAGTGCTGGCAAACCTACAGCAAATATGTTGTTTATTTGTCCTTTAGGATAAAAGATGTTAATGTATAAGGTTTTTTTTTTTCCTAAACTAAGACTTCAGCTCTCAGATTTGATTGCAGTGTTGGCATTTTGTGATAAATTAGTTGGTTTTTGGTTGCACTTTGGGCACTGGCGTTTAAAATGTTCTCTATCACTTCTCCTGCCCCAGTGTCCCAGAGGGATGGGATTACAGGTATGTGCTACTGTGCCTGGTGAAATCATCTACATCCTCCTATACAAAACTTGCTAGCACTTACCCTAGAGTTTATGATAGGGTGGAGGGAGCTGCAGCCTCAGTGTACTTTTTCTTGGTCCTAGGAATCAAAGTCGGGACCTTGTGCTTGCCACGCAGGTACGATTCCGCTAAGCTATATTCCCGGCCCCTCAGTGCGCATTTTATAAAATCTCCAAACTTGCAGTGCCCGCTTTGGGGACCATTGTGGGAACGAATGACGCCAGAGTGCACAGCAAGAGCTGGAGTGGCAGCACTGGAGTGCTTGCGGGGCCACTTCTCACCCAGCGCAAGCCGCGGACCAGGGCCACACCCTTCCCGCACAGAGAACACGCATACCTGCATCCATGTACACACGTATATACATGTATTATCTATGTGTGCATGCGTGTGTATACACTTGTATTTGTGCATATATTCTCTTCCCTCTGGAGACTCCTGCCTTCGAGGGTTGTTACACACAAATATATATGCATGTGCGCATGCGTGTGTTCTGTTATCTCAGAATGTCTCACCTTGGAGGCTTCCTACTGTATTTTAAAAATCAAGCAAATGACAGTGGACTGCGAGAAATTAAATTGCCAGAGTCACACAGCTGGTAAAAGGAAGGAGTTTTAATTCAAGCCTTTTAACAGACATCGAATCCCTTTCCTTTTCCTTACTGCTATCTAAGGTATTGTTACCAGTTATTAGCAGCTTGTCTTTTCCACATCCAGAAAGGTGGTGGGAAATGTAGAAATTCTGTGCAAAGTACAAAGACAACAATAACAGAAGATCCAACAACCTGGCCTTCTGGTCATAGAGATTGATGATTTAAGGCCTGAACTTTTATCTCAGATTGCTCAAGAGCAAAGGGTTTAGCTAGCTACAAAAATGTAGACATGAGCATGGGTATAGACACAGATACGGCCATAGATATGTGTGTTTTGCCTCTAATTTGCTTTGTGGAGTTGCCCTTGGGTCAGCCTGGGCACAGTTCTGTGCCATGCATGTAATTAAGCAGGCAGTCTCCATTTGGTTTCTGCTTCATAATGTGAGTTCAGGAAACCCACAGCACTTAGAATGAACTTGGCTTTGAAACACAGAAGCATGAATATCATAGATGGAAGAATCTAAAGATTCCCCACTCACATAATCCTATGTACGCTTTCTGAACCTGGAGTTCATATAAACCCTGGTCCCACAAATTCTACACAGTAGCTTCAAGAATATCCAGTTGTTTTTGAAATGAAACTATTTTAGAATATGTAGACTTTCGCATCATTTTTGCAACTTTCTCTCAAAGTATACTACAAGGTGAACATTTTGGAAACATGTATACAGCCCAACTTTCTTCTTTCAGAACAGACCAGAGACGTGGCTCAGGGAGTGAGCAAACTGCATTTACAGCCGCAGATTCCAGTCTAAGTCTCTCGAAATGTGCACTCAGCTCTAACCTGGAATCCCTAGCATCTGTGCTGGGCTGCTTAGAGCATGAAGATTTTATGGGGAAATTTTCTTAAGCATGGCTATTTGTTATACAATATTGAGATGTTTTATAACTTAACTCTAGACAATTTATGTAAAAGTATCATTTACATTACTTATAAAATCATTATAGCATAGGTGTGTACACATTATATGCTACTGTGTGTAATTTTTATTTTCTCAGAGTCTAAACAATCAAGATTTTCATATGGATTCCTGCCCTGTCTTTGCATAGATTTAAAAACAGATTTTATAAACTGTGAACAGAATATGAAGTCTACACTTTTATCCATAGCTTACCTTCTTATTCAGAGTTACTTACTCCTTTAGTTCTACTGCATGCCGTATTTTTCTAGTCACCAACCCACACTAACCTAGCTCCTCTTCTCCCTAGATCTGAACTAAAAAGTAAAAAGCTGAAACATGTATCTATGCACACTTCAATGATAAGAGAAGGGTGTGAGCCTTGCTGCTCAGAGCTGGAGCTCACTTCCGGTATTTTCCTGATTTCATTTGCTCCGTTTTCTGTGTTTACTCTTTCGTGACTTGATTTCCATTTTTTGGGATCTGATTGTTTCATGTCTTAAGGAAATGCATGGCAGATAGAAAAACACTTTCTTTATCTTTTGTTCCTTCATTTGTATTCCATGAGAAAAAGTAGACACACAGGGTGGGATTAAGGTTATCGTTTCACACTGCTTTGCTTACACACTGCAGCCGATCACCACTGCTCCTAGCAAAATATGTTAAATAAACAGCACAAAAGTAAACTGCTACCACATAACACCACTCATCACACATCACACACGTGTGTTTTCAACAGCATCAAATATTTCACCACAGTCGTTTTAGGTGTCTTGGTAATAATGAGTGGTAGAAGCTAATCTTTCAATATGGGGAATTATTCCGGATTTCCATTAAGTGCAATTAGTTCTGAGGACATAACTGGCACTTTCTTCTAGATTTTGCTTAAATATAAAAATAAATAAAAAAGATTTCAAAGATTTAGTTTGTAACAAATACACAAGAAATTCGTGTGAATGCGTGCGCATGTGTGTGTGTGCACCTGTACACACACACACACACACACAAGGGAAGGTGCCGAAGGCATGGCTTCTGGGGTCTATGTTTTGGTTGAGCTCACGATTGTGTTTTAAAGTGCAGTTGGACATATGACCAGTAATCTAACATTTTACACATTATATCCTCATTGAATTATAAGGAAATTTTATTGCATAGTTCAGAAATACATGGGGTCAAACTGTTTTTGAGCCAAGAGAAAACCGTTTAAGCTAAATTCTATTATAAGGTGCCAAACATAGTCAGTTTCAATTACGCTCACAAAGAGTGCTACAGGAGCTCGGGCTTTGCAGGATTCTGCAGTTAAAGATCTGACTGCACGCTCATTGTAAGTCTAATCTTTGAGAGGTTTATAACTCAGCCAGCTTAATTCGCTTTGGGAAAACACTTGACACTCTGCTTTCTAACACAGATAAAATTTTGAGAGTTTAAAAATATCATGTACTTGAATTACTTTGCTTTTTTAGGTATTTGAACTTTATTATTATGATTCTCTAAAAAACCTTTTTTATGCAGTGTATACTGATTATGCCTCATCGGATTTTAATAGTACATATATACCAGCATCTGTTTATGTAGTGAGGCTATTTGGAAGACCAAAAACCACTGAAATACATAAAAGTTTCTTTCTCTTGCCCTGCCAAAATAAAACAAGGCTATGCAAGATGTTTGGGGCCCCTTCTGAAGTATATTATGATCTAGAGAAATACTACAGGTCTCTTAAGAGCAATGATATCAAAATCTGCAATTTAATGAATATTTAAACGAATTTTTCAAAGTAAGAGTAAATTATATAAAAATGCAAATTCAGTTATAAGTTGCTTTCACAGAAAAATCTGATTAAAAAGAACCTTTCAAAATATATTATTGAATTTGAAATAAACACTTTGCAATCTAATTTCCAATAATGATAAAAGTCTGAATCAAATATTTAAACATTAGTATTAAGACCCATGGCTATATTAGCAGGGTCATTATGATGATATTGTTATGGATTAAAGTGAATTGAGATTTTCTATTTTATAATGGTGGATGGTGATTTAAACATTCTTAGACTTATAAAATGCTGTGTAGTAACTGATTAGTTTGTAGAGAATCAAAGAATCTGTGCTAAGAGAATAAAACACTTTTAGAGCCTGGATAGATTTTATTGTCCGTTCTTTGATTCCTTGAAAATGATGTAGAAACTGGGGCCAAATCTGTTATCAGGGTTATAAAGCAGCTCCAAGTTGGGTGTAAAATTTTCTTCTTCCCTGTGCAGAACAGTTGTCACCATTTTTAAAGACTTTTCTTTGGAGTCTTCTTCCTCTACAAAATTCAGGGACCCTAATCTGCTAGGAAATTACTAAAAATGACTTAATGAAGATGTTTTGAGGACAGCTTCTTTCCCATTCTTTGTTTATGTGGTGTCCTAATGTACAATGAACTAGAACTTGGTATGACATTCAGGAATCTGAATGATTTCAGATTGATGATACTTTTATTTTTGGTACTGAAATCAAACTCAGGATCTTGCACTTGCCAGGCAGGCACTGTGCCGCTGAGCTATATCCCTGACCCGATCCTTCAACTGTCCCGTGTTACTCCTAATAAAAGTTTACAAAAATCTGTGAAGCCCCTTTGAGTGTATGTGGGTTCTTCTGTGGTATGTATAAGATATATAAGTCTTGTTTCAGTTAATCATTGATAAGAAATGTAACACTTCTTTCTGTCTGGAGTTTTGGAGACACAGAAATTGGTTACCGATAACAATTATAAACACTATAAATGAATTTCCAATATTACAGTTTCTAGTTTCACATTTTTAAGTGAGGCATGTCAAAGAACTCTTGATCAAAAAATCCTAGCTTCAATTTTTCAAAGCAAATCAAGATGAAGGACCTCAGTTCTACTTCTAGTAAAGTTAATGATAAAAGAAAACAGATGATGATACCAGTGAGAACAGTACCTCAGGATTGTGGAAGCCAAATCTGAAGTTATATTTACAATCAGAAAATAATATAAATTCTAATAATCACCAGGAAAAGTAAAGATATAAAGGTCAGACATGGGCATGGATCTGAGCAACAGGTCCTCCTATGTCTTCACTGCCTCTTCCTTCAACACTTGGAGTTTCTCCAAGTACACATGGGCCTGCCCTGGAAAGAAGCTGACGTTGATACCCATGGAGTATGTTTTCCTCCTTACAGCTGATGAGCCGTAAGTTGGCTGGCAATTAGCCAACTGCTTGCTAAATACTTTAAACCCTCAGTGAAATGCCTCTCGATATGTTGTAAAGGTAATTTTTTAAAAAAAAAGGAAACCAAGAAGAGAAGAAAAAGAACTTTATTGCCCGACTTCTCTCAACTAACAAGGCATGAGCAAAGTCTATGCACTGTAATGAACCAAAAAGCAGTGCCTAAGAAGCTAAGAAGTTGCCAAAATCTGAACAGCACCAAAATAAGCACGTCTTTGTTTAACACAGAATCCATCAGTGTCTCGACACTGGACAGGCGCTCTTCCATTAAAGTGGAGAAAGGTTTGCTCACATTTTTTTTGTTTCTGTGTCTTTAATGTTCCAAATGGCTTTAAAACCTTTATCCGAATCCAATCAGTTGGGGTTTTTGATGTTTGCTTTTCTTTTCTCCTTATAACTGCATGCTAACATCTTTTATATGTTGAGATTTGAAAAACACATTAACAGTATTACAACTTCTGCATAAGCTCTCCCACTGTGTTTTACATTTGAGTCCAGCAAAATCCAGCATCAAATGAGCATCTAAGAATATATACCAATCGTAGATGTTCTTTCTCTATTTCTGACCATAGATTAGTGCAATCGTATGGACGTTTCATTAAGAAATTTAGCATTGTATAGCTTTTAATCCTTTTTCTTTTAAAGGTAAAAGGATGAAAATATATTAACAAACACACAGACATTACAAAATAACAACAAAAACAGTACAAGCAATAAAGCATTTCAGATAAAGTGATAGGAAATTAGCAATGGCTGTTGTATCACATGTTGATATCCTCAAATTAGCTACTCATATAGGCATGTAAGATTGAATGAACAATTAAACGTTAACTGCTCCTTTAGATAAAGCAATAGAAATCAGTGGTACAACCATCTTAGCTGTCCTGTACATATACACATATTTTCCCTTCTTTTATTTTTTTCTCTTTTCCCCCCTCCCAGCTCTTACTTCCTTCTGAGCAGCTTCCCTCCCCTTCACAATATCTATTGCACCTCCTATATCTCATTCACTCCATCAGGTTGTTACACTACTGAGACAATACAGTGTTTACATATGTGGGTCTGATTTATTTCACTTATGAATATGGTCTCTAGTTGTTTCCATTTACCGATAAATGCCTTGAATCTATCTTTCTTTATAGCTGAGTAATATTCCGTTATATAAAAATACTATAACTTTTTTATCCATCCTTCAGTTGATGGGCATTTGGGTTGCTTCCAGGATTTAGCTATTACAAGTTGCACTGCTAAGCCAGGTGTGGTAGTGCACGCCTATAATCCCAGCCTTTGGGAGGCTGAGACAGGAAGATTGTTGCAAGTTTGAGACCAGCCTGGGCTACAAAGTGAGCTCAAGGCCAGCCTAAACTGCTTAGTGAGACCCATAGTGGTCTCAAATAGACCCCCCAAAAACTGTACTGCTATAAACATTGGTGCCTATATAGTGCTGTGATATGATGTTTTCAGTTCTGGAAAAATACCGAAAAAGGAAATAGCTGGGTTGAATGGGGTCTCTAGTCCTAGTTTACTGAGGAATCTCCAAACTCATTTCCACTGTGTTTTCACCAGTTTACACTCCCACCAACAATGGGGAAGTGTTCCTTTTCCCCCAAAGCCCCTCCAGCATTTGTTATTGGTTGATTTCTTAATGATAGCCATTCTTTCTGGGGTGAGATGGAATCTCAGTATTGTTTTAATTTGCATTTCTTGAATGACTAATGATGCTGAACATTTTCTCATGTGTTTTTTTGCCATTTGTGTTTCTTCATCTGAGAAGTGTGTTCCTCTCAGATGCCCATTTTTGGATTGGGTCTTTGAATTGGAGGGAGCTGATTTTTTAAAAAATTCTTTATATGTTCTAGATAGAAGTTTTTTTATGAGACGGACAGTTGGCTAAATTTTTTTCCCAAATTGTGGATTTTATTTTTACTTTGCTGGTGATTGCTTTAGATGCACAAAAACCTTTCAGTAAGATGAGGTCCCAGTTGTTGATTCTTTGAAGTATTTCCCATGCACATTGGTTTTTGTTCATTTACTCTCTGCCTACCCCTATGTCTTTAAGATTTTTACCCACTTTCTCTTCCAGTGGATTTAGTATTTCTGTTTTAATATTTAGATCTGTGATCCATTTTTACTTTAGTTTAGTGCATGGTGATAAACATGGGTGTAGTTTTAGTGTTCATGTGGTGAGCCAGTTTTTCAAGCAGCACCAATTGAAGAGGCTTTCTTTAAGTGACCTTGTTTGGCCCCTTTGTCAAAGGTAAGGTGGCTGAGTGTATTTGTGGTTGTTGCTGCATCCTCCTGTCTGTTCCATTGATTCTCAGGTCTATGTTTTTTTTTTTTGCTAGTACCATTTTGATTTTATCACAGTGGCTTTGCAATATAATTTCAAGTTAGGGATTGTGATGCCACCTGATTTGTCTTTGTTGCCCAGGTTTGCTTTTACTATTCTGGGTCTCTTCTAGTTTCAAATAAATTTCAGGAATGTTTTCTTTACATCTGTGAGGTATGCTAATGGTATTTTAACTGGAATTACATTGAATCTGTACAACGATTTTGGAAGTATGGCCATTTTCACAGTGTTGGTTCTTCCTACCCATGAGCAGGGAATATCTTGCCATTTTCTGAAATCCTCTTCAATCTCTTGTTTCAGAGTACTGTATTTTTCACTGTATAGATCTTTTACTTCTTTTGTTAGATTGGTTCCTAAGTATTTCAGTTTTTTGTATGCTATTGTGAAAGATGTGGTTTCTCTAATTTCTCTCTCAGTGTATTTGTTGTGTATAGGAATGCTACTGATTTTTGAGTGTTGACTTTATATCCAGCAATGCTACTGAATTTGTTGATTAATTCTAGTAGTCTTCTGGTGGGGTTTTTGGGGTCTTCCATGAAGAGTATCATGTCATCTTCAAATAATGATAATTTCACTTCTTCCTTTCCTATTCTTATTCTTTTTGTATCTCTCTCTTGTCTAATTGCTTTGATTAATGTTTCCAGAACTATGTTGAATAGGAGTGGACATCCTTGTCTTGTTTCTGATTTTAAAGTGAAAAGCTTTCAGTTGTTAACTCAATCCATGCTTGTTTCCTTGTCACTGGTCAAATTCTTCCCCTCATGTCACTGTGTGTGAAGCATCTGGAATGTGCAACTGAGAAGAGGTGATCAGTGCGAAGTGTTTCATTCCATCCCACCCTATCTTAATTGTGATGTGCTTTTATTAAAATAAACCATCTGTGTGTGTCAGTCTAGAAAACCATGAGAACTTGGGGCTGACAGAAATGGGTCTGTCCCTGGTAACCTTGAAGGGGACAGACAGGAGAGGCCAACTTCTTCCTGTCCAGTGTTTAGACAATGCAAGATAAGCCCATTTCTGCTCAACTCAGGGCTGAGCAGAAACCTGGGAAGAGCCGGTAACTGCAACAAGGGGAATTCAGCTGAGTTACACAGGGCACTAAGCAAGCACTGGTAGCTCACCTGAAATTGTGGACTAAGGCTCATGCCCACAGTAAGTTTTCTTTTCTCCTTATTCTGGTTAAGGATCAGATTAAATCCATCACCCTTAAAGAGTCTTTACAAGGGATGCATTGAAATACTTTGGGATATCTGACTGAAAAAACGCAAAGTGGCACAGTGCTGTCCTTTTTCTTCTATGTGATCACTTGTGGTTAGGTTGACACTTGGTGCGTGTAAAGGGGGACTGTCTGAGTAGGCAGCAGAGGCTAGTGGTTCAGTATGGGGGCACTGGGGCTGTGAAAATATCTGTGATAAGCGGAGGTCCCTTCAAATTCATGTCTAGGGGACATCACTCTCCTGAGTTGTGGGACTGTGGCTGCCCTTGCCTCGATGTCATGGCACCTGTGCACATCATTGTGAGGATTGAGGTCACACATGCAAAATGTTTAGAATGCAGTAAACAAGATATGAGCAGTGATGGTTAAATGAAAATACAGATAACGATTTGATTTGTCTCCGTGTGGACTTCCCTTGTTATCACAGTGTATCTAACACTGCTTTAGGAAGGGAAATTTTTACCTGGTCAATTTAAAGTCCTAACACGTCTGTCTAATTAGTTTCTAAAACCTAGTATCTGAGAATTTTTGAATGTTCATTGATCTAAAGCTTCTGAAAAGGTGGAAAGCCTTGTGTTTGATTCAAATGACTTAGAATTTGACCGACAGACAGATGCTAGTCAAAGCTTAGCTTAGAAAAGATCTTCTTGTAAGATGTAAGCACCAAAAAGACTTAACTCCGTGGAAAAAATGATTTCTATATCTGGCCAATTAAGAGGGACTTTGTTTTAAAGTCCAAGAACGAGCAGTTGTTTTTCTCCTCATAGTTTATACACACAAGTGTGCATGTACACACACACATACACACGCTTTGCTATAAAGAAGCTATTAACAGGCATCTTCTCATTTAGGCATTGAAAAAGCTAACTTCACATAATGTCTGAGAAGCCCTTTCAAATTCAGTACTTTAAGGTTTCAAAGATTTATTTATTTACTTACTTCAGAGGAAAAAAAAAAGCAAGTACCTCATCAGCTCCCTCACAAAAATCTTCAAATGGTTTTGGGAAAGAAATGAATTTTAAAGTGTGTTCAGTCATACTCTATTCAAGCCAAGTAGTCAAAAAGTCTTTGAATCTGAACGACAGCTCACCATAATCTGGTTAAAATTATCTCCAGCACCACCTGTCATTATTAATATGCAGAAAAAGAAAAACCACCTCCAGTCTCACTGGAGCACCGTGCACACGGCCGCCCGCACCTGGGAAGTCTTATCGTGCGGGAGGCTGCGCGCTGCGTTCTTTCTGATCGTCCACAGAATCACGGGCAGCTCGTGGCCAACTGAAACATCTTGTAAGCATTTACATCGACCCATTGGAGAAAAATCCCTTGAGATTTTGTTAATTTTTTCAAGCTTAAACATCTTGTTTGCTAAAACGATAAAAGGGGGGGCTATGTTGTTTCTGAACACGATAATACACTGCAGGAAAAATACCAAAGTGCCATCAGTAAGTTCACTTTAGTGGAAACCTTACACCTTTCTCCTGGATTGAGAGGACTCTCCACGTGAGGAGAGCACTAAGGTGTGCTATGTCAGTCAAAGCCACTGGTTCCTGTTTGTCAGTTTGGTCAAAGGAGTCTTGCATCTAGGCTGTGGGGCAAAAAAATCTTTGTGGGTAGGTACAAAAATACACTTTCAAGAGAGCTCAAACTGTCTTATTGGTAATTCATAGGCATGATTACCGACAAAAGCTATGTTGGAAAATTATTTCTACACTTACAGACTTTGACCAGTTTTGACAAAATATGTGTTGAGCATGGTTTGGGGGGGTCCTTTATGGTATTTTTTTATTTGCTCAATTTAATGTATGCCTGTACACATACACGGTGGGTGTGGGTGTGTGCATATACACACACTAACAAGCTACTGGAACAAACACCCAGGCACAGTTATTGGAGGCATTTTGGTGCTGGAAGTAGCTGTTTGAAGAATTACTTTGTTCCCCCAAATGGTACAGGAGGTGTATCAGCCAGCACATGCAGCATGTTCCCAGAGACTCTGGCCAAATCCCAGCAGGAATAAGCTTGGAGGGTGTTTGTTTTAACGAGGTCCATGCTGATTTTGTCCAAGTTCTTGTTTACTGACTTACACTTATGAAAAATATTCCTCAGTATCACTTTATAAAAGGAAATGGAACTTTCAGCATGATTTTTGGAGATATCATCTTGAATAGGTAGAAATTATATTTTCCTCATATATAGCTCTGAGTAAAAATACAATGAGATTAAAAATTTAGTAAACATGAAACAATTTTAAACACTATTACAATAAAAACGCTTCCATTAATTTCTCTGAAAACACTTGCCCTCACTTGGGGCACCATTATCCCCTAGTTCTTGGTATGTTCTGAAGCAGTTCTGGAAGTCCTCTTTCGTGAGTATCTTTAATTATGCTGTTAAGGCTGCTTCATCATCCTGAATCAACTGAAAACACTTACCTTTCATGGCTGTGCTTTCTTTGGAGACAAGCCACAAGCCACAAAGTGCCAGATTCAGCCAACAACGTGAGTGAGGACACATGGTAGTGTTTCTAGAAGCTGCTGTCAGACGGTGTGCCACCCACCAGGAACATTCACCACATTTTTTATCACACCTCATAAAGTCACTCATGAAAAAGGACTTCCAGAACTGCTTCACAAAGCTACAGGAATGATGGGATAAGTGTGTTCAAAAGGTGTTTTGGGGGAGATTAATGGCAGTGTATCTTTTACTAAAGTAAATTTTTAGAATTTAAACATGCACTATATATTTCAATCATACTTCATAAATGTTTATTGACTTTGACTTCCACAAATACATAGAAGTGATTTGCAGGGACAACACTGCTAAGTTTGATGTTGGCTTGTATACATACATGTAGGTGGAAAGACCTTTTGCTGACTAGCACCTGAGGACTGTCCTTTTACTTCTATATATAATTTCTTCTGCAATGGTTCTCTTTGCATAGTGGATCTTGAAGACTTTATGTTTTCTTTAGGCTTTTCCATGGTTTTGACCACTGTTTAGCCAAACTGAAAGGATATCAGCCCACTGAGCAGGTTCTGGATTACTGTGAATTATCATCTCAGATGTTGCACAGCCTCAGGCTTGAGTTCTGCAGCGTTCCTTTGTAAGAGTGGCACCTAAGAAGACAGCACTGAAACTGTCACACAACACCTCCCATATATGAATGATACACTAAAAGAGTGTAAAGAAGTAAATCCAAAGCCTGAAATTTTCTTAAATCAAAGAATTGCTGTCTGTATATTTTATTTAATAGTGCAGTGCTTTTCAAGTTTCAAAATAAGTATGTAGTTTCTCGCCAATCCACTCATGAAAGAGGACTTACTTAGGAACTTCCCTTTTATCTGTGTGGTGGAAGCCTATCGCAGCCACCTACCTCCTCCCCATCAGATTTCTGGAAAGCTCTCATCTCCTTAATGAAATCCTTGAGTTCCAGTGAGCAAAGCCAGAACCCATTATTAGTTTTCCCGAAAGATAACTGCAAAAATAGAACTGACCAGTCATTCAAGTAATCAGTCATCCCTGAGTTTCTTTAGCACAAATTGTTTTCATCAACCTGGGATAACGGAAATTCATGATTTCAAAGCCAACATATTAAAGTTTTGCAGAGGACTTCCTCCCGTCTACCTAAGACTAACAAGAATCGAAGTCTTGTTAATCTTTACTCCCTGTGAGTCTGATGTTCCCAGCAGGGATACATGAGGGGGAGCAGGTACAGGGGGTGAAGTTCTCAGGCCACCTCAACCCCTGAGCCACATAGTCCAACTTAATGAGCTTTATGTATGCTCTGGGGTCAGACACAGCCTCTCTGCAGTATACATGCAGACACATGTGGATGAATGTGTGTATATGTGAATGGATATGTGGATGTGTGTGCATATCCTTTAGGCTCAGGAATATAAGCTAAAGGTCTCAAACCTACAACAAACACAATATAAAAAGTTCTAGTTTTTTAAAAAACAGTAAACGACCCTTCATCATCTGGTGGGCATCTTTTTGTCTTGCCTTTCCCTTTTCCTTTCTTCTCTCTCATCTGATCATGAAGAACCCTGATATTATCCTGAGTCCCCTTGGGTGAGCTAAAGCCACGATCATCGACTATGCTGTGCCCTGTGTGTGACTCCAGCTGTCTGCATGGGGTCGGGCACTTCCTCTGACTTTTCCACTTTCACTGGCCCTCCGGAGGTGCCTCCTGTCTACGTTCCCAAGACATCTCTGGCTACCCGGAGCTCACAGCTTATGCCGCCGGCTCCGTTGCTTGCTCTGCGATGCACTGGGATTGTTTGCACCCATCCCTCACATGCTTCTTGAGCATCAGTTATTTGCACTTCATCTGCTGTGCAGTGCTTGAAGACAGGATGCAGCTCCAGACTGTAATATAGTGGAAATCATCACTATGTGTTACTCAACTTATGTGCTACACGAATCACTCACCAGTGAATACTGTCATCAGATTTGTTTTGACCAGAAATTATTCTAATGCATCCTCTTGGGAAATATTTCCTTTTCAGAGATTGTGGGATTCTCAGATGTCTATCATAGGTCTTTTGATAGGCTAATAGAGAACTATGTGTCATGCAATATAATTTAATTTGGTCAATGTGCCAATGAAAGGACAGGCAAAGTTTTTAAATTTACTTTCCTACTCATACAGATGCTGTAAATATATTGAAATGATAAAAAGAAATTGACTGTCCTGGTCATTGCCTACACACCATCCCATCCAGTAAATTGTACTTTTAGAACTACTTGCTCATGTAAAAAATCACACTAGGTAAACAAATAGAATGGTAACAAATGTTCACGTTCATTAAACATTGTCAAATGCACGCTTTAACTTGATTAGTTTCTCCTTTGTAAACTCAACCTGGCCTAACCGAAACAAAGGCACAAAAAGTAATATCAGAACAATATGAAAGAAGACATATGTGAGGGCTTACTTACATCTCCATATTTACACTTAAATTATTGCAAATAAGTTCTTGCTTAGTTCCTTTATCTAATAATTTATACATTATCAGATGATGTTCTAGGGGGAGCAGTCTCTAAGCACATCCTGTCAGTGTGTTAATATTACTTCTGAGAGGAATCATTTTAATTTACTCCTCAGTAAAGTGTTTAGAATCAACAACTTTAATGTATGAATATTTTCCACAAGTTTTAGTAAAGCAGCTGATGCATTAGTATGGAATGTGTATTAGAAAAATTTAGAGTTATGCATGAAATCACCTTGGGGCTACATTTATTTTAAATACACCAGAGATTTACTAGTGAGGTATATATTAGAAAAAGAGTACAGAAGAGAACATAACTGAGTAAACAGTAGACTGGAATAGTATTAATACGAGATTTCAAAAATTAGATATAAGGTAAAAGACAGTTTTTCAAAAATATACTTTGTCATCATATATTTGGCATACAGTGCTTTGAGGCCCTGTGCAGAAGGTCAAATTCCCAAAACAAAATACATCAAACTTTATTTGAAGGGAAAGATATAAATGACCTCATCAAAGGTGGCAAAAGGAGAGCAATGGTAAAGAAAAATCTTTCAACCCAGGAGGCAGCAAATGTTTTCTGTAAAAGGCCAGATCATAAATACTCCAGACATCATAGGTCATTCAGTCTTTGTCAGAACCACTTTGACCTTGCAGCCTAGGAGAAGCTGTAGACAACAGGGAAATGAATGGCTGGGGCTGTGTCCCAATAAAACTTTATTTACAAAAGCCAGCCAACTGCAGACCATATTTTTGACCCTTGGGCTCTCCTTCACCAATCTTTGTTTTGAATAAAGGGAAACAAAAGTATGAGTTTAGCAAAGTAAAAGAGTGAGTTTAAATGAAAGGGATAGCTTTTCATAAGAGATGGATCCATGATTTTTAATACCTGGGGTCTCCATATCACACTGATACCATGCTAACAATTTAAATGTAAGAATATTTGCATAAGCCATGGAGAACATCTCCACTTCTTTGAAGTAGGAGTCTTGGCAAATTTCTATTCCCTAATTACAAATAGAATAACCATCTGTGTGACTGCTTTCTAACTGGAGAAAAGATTTTGTTTCCCTGTATGTGTTCAGTATATGGACCTCTCCTCATTACAGTTATGAAGAGGACTTGGTTCTTACCCTTGATATCCATCGCCCTCACATGCTGTCCCTTCCGTTATCTCTCATCTGGATGCCTGCAAACCCTGTTCATGGGCTTCCCAAGCCTCTCTAATCCTACGCAAGGGCGACACAAATGAGGAACTAAGTGAGGTCCTTACTTTCAGGCCCACAAAGGTGACATTACAAACTTCAGAGAGATAAGAAGAGTTGACCAGGTGGGACACTCAATCAGCCTGCAGTGCCGGGCCAGGGCAGAGCCCGCCGTTAAAGAATAGGAAAGAGCCATCCTTCCTCCCACTCCTGTTAAGTCCATAGTGTGTACTGCTGGTCCTGGGGACGCTTCCCACGAAAACACTGTCTCTGTAAAACCAGTAAAATAAGATTTATAAGGAGGGTTCCATGGGGAGTGTCAGTGCAGTGTGAATTTTCTACTTCCATAAGAAACAGTTCAATTTAAAACATTTATAAGTAGATAGCATACATAGTGTGTACTGCAGGATTTTTAACTAGTGAAGCTAGTAAAATGAAATATAATAAATGTGTGATATGTGTACAGAAGATCAGAGTCACACTGGATAAAAATACCATGATTTAAAGCCAAAAATATTATATCACTTTCTGAACATATATAGATGGAACATATATATTCACACACAGGGACACACGTCTTTATATTTTGGCAGCGGTTGGAAAATTCACCAACTGGGCTTGAAAGAAATTATCCAAATTTCAAACAGAGCATTGTATTACTCAATTATTTGATTAAAAATTACATATTTAGAACAATTTGAAAGGGACCATTTGATTTCTTTCTCTAGAGTCATATAATTGTATTGACTAGGATTACATACATGTTACCAAGAAAATCTTGGCTATTTTGAAAAATAAAACCATACTCTGCGGAATTATTTTTCATGAGCTAGTTGAGTATTCTGTTGTTTTATCTTTGTACACAAAATTATTGCCAAAATGTTACAACTTTGTAAAACCATAATACTGCACACTCCTTTATTAAAAAAAAGAAATCACCTAAGGAAACACTTTGTAAGTAACAGTTACTCTGAGAAATGGTCACGAAGAAGGAAAATTCAATCCCCTATTCAGAGGACCCCAGAGTGCAGCAGGGCTGCTGCACTGAGCAATCGTGAATCACAGAGGCCCTGTGCATAGGCAACTGCTGGCAGTGCGGGTCCTGGAGTTCACCTGTGGGCGGCCCAAAGAGCTGAGTTGCTATACTTAGGCTAAATCAATGTTGTGACGTAGAAAGCACTTTCTCTTGAACTTTTTTCATAAGTGTAGGAGAAAAAATCAAATTAAGGCAATGTGCATCATCTTTTTCAGGAACTTCAGCTAAACTCTCTGCTCCTCTCTATGATACTTTCTGGCCTTGTTTTGAGTTGAGTTCAAAATGTCAGTGTATTTGTTTGCAACTCCACAACTGTCATTTGGCCCAAGATGCAAGTCTGCAACTTCAGCCTGCCCCATGGAAGATACATTGATATGTTGCTCGTGCTGTTTTCAGCAGCTCATAGAAACAAAGGTGAAATGTCCATCACCAATGGAGGTATCACATCCTTATTCCACACTGGAAACTTTCTGGAGTGAAATGTAAATGTATGCGTATCCAGTGACCCACAGAGACAAAGAATGTTGAGTAGTAACTGTGTCATAGAAACCTGATGTAATCTGGACTTGAACAATTTAGGGAAAGCCATTATTTTATTTTCCCATCATATTTCATTGTAAATTTAGAGACGTGAACCTGGGAATAGAATACCATGAACCTGCATGGAAAACTTCAGCTACGAGAGACGATAACACTGGAATCTCCCATCCCATGGGTCGAGCTTTTAATAACAGGCAGGTCAATTCCCTCCCATGTTAGCATCTCACTGGGGATCTAGCAAATACCAGGCTTTCAATAAATATTTGTTAAATTAATCATCATAAAAATTCTTTCTAAATAGTAGTAATAGTACCAAAATATCTAGAATTATTTTTCTCTAAAATAAAGATAGGTCTATTGGATGAATTAAATGAAATTATATATATAAAGCACTTGTCACAATTTTTGAAACCTAACGTAACTTCCCACTAAATTTATGAATTCATATTTTATTGCTGTTTTCTAAATTCTAGAACATAATATTTATGTTAATACCCAGAAAAAAGTACCTTGGTCAATCTTATATTGCAAAGTCTCTTGAGGCATTAAAGACTATAGTTTGCTTACAGTACTCTGAAAGGGGGATTGAACAGGACATCAGAAAATGGAAAGGTATCCCTTGCTCATGGACTGGAAGAACCAACACAGTGAAAATGGTCATAATCCCAAAACTGTTATACAGATTTAATGGAGTACTGATTAAAATACCATTGGTATACTTCACAGATCTAGAGAAAACATTTCTAAAATTTATCTGGAACCAAAAGTGACCTAGAATAGTAAAAGCAATTCTGGGAAACAAAGGCAAGGAGGGAGCATCACAATCCCTAATTTAAAATTATACTACAGAGCTACTGTGATAAAAACATCGTGGTACTGGCAAAAAACCAAAAACAAACAAAAGACAGACCAAAAGATCAGTGGAACAGATTAGAAGACACGTACACATTTCAAGCACACTCAGCCACCTATCACTGACAAAGGGGCCAAACATATTTCCTGGGAGAAAGACAGCCTCTTTAATAAAGGGTGCTGGAAAAACTGGTTTCCACATGCCAAAGACTAAAATTATACCCATGCCTATCACCATACACTAACCTAAAATCAAACTGGATCAAAGATCTACATATTAAAACAGAAACACTCAATGTACTGGAAGAGAAAGTAGATAGAAATCTTGAAGGCACAGGTTTAGGCAGAGCATCCATTAACAGAGCCCAGACTGCACTGGAAATACTACAAAGAACAATAATAGGGTCTTAACCTTATTAAGAAGCTTTTGTACAACAAAAGAAATCAGTGACAGAGTGGAAAGACAACCCACAGAGTGGGAAAAAGATTACAGCCAGTTATCCCTCAAACAAAGGACTTCCATCTAGAACATATAGAGAAATGAAAAAAATCCAGCACCCCACATTCAAAGATCCAATCCAAAAGTGGGCATCTAAGATGAATATGCACTTCTCAGATGAAGAAATACAAATAGAAAATAAATACATGAAAAATGTTCAACATCATCTGTTAATCGAGAGATGCAAATTAAAACAACACTGAGATTCCATCTCACCCCAGAAAGAACGGCTATCATTAAAAAATCAATCCATAACAAATGCTGGAAGGGTGTGGGGAAAAAGTAACTCTTTTTTAAAATTATTTTAAAAGTAAAAGAACAAAAACGTATTAACAGACACAAAGTAGCATAAGAATAGTATAATCAAAACTGAGTTACAGACAAGGTGACAGGGAATCAACAATGGTTGTTGCATTACATATTGATAACTTTGAAGTGTATATGCAGGAACACTACACAAAATTGATCAAACAATTAATCATCAACTATTCCTTACAATAAAGTGACCTAAGTCAGTAGTACAACTATGTTAGATATGCTGCATATACATACATACTTACATTTTTTAAAATATAATTTTTCTTTTTTTTTTAAAGTGTAAAAGAAAAAGAACTACATCAACAACAACAGAAAAAAAAACACGGAAAGCATTAACAAAGAGACACAAAGTAGCACAATAACAGGATAATCAGAATTGAATTATAGACAAAGCCACGGAAAACCAACAATAGTTGTTGCATTGCATATTGGTATCTTCAAAGTGTATGCTCAGGATAACACATATAGGCATACAAGATTGATCAAACAACCAGTAATCAACTATTCCTTACCATTAAGTGACATAAGACAATAGTAGAACCCTGTTAGCCATCCTGCACATATGTATATACATACATACATACATATTTGTCTCTTTCTTTTCTCCTTTCCCTCGTCCCATCTGTTCTTTATTTGGACAAAGTAACTCTTCTCCACTATTGGCTGGAATATAGACTGGAGCAACTACTGTGGAAATCAGTGTGGAGAATCCTTAAAATCTAGGATTAGAGGACTCATTTGACCCAGTTATTCCCTTTCTGGATATCCTCCCAGAATAATTAGAAAATAATACCACAGTGATATATGTGCACACATGTTTATAGCAGCACAATTTACAATAGCTAAATCTAGGAAACAACCCAAATGCCAATCAACTGAGTAATGGATAAAAAGTTGTGGTCTTCTTATACAATGGAGTACTATTCACCTATGTAGAAGGATAAACTTGAGAATTCTATAGGTAAATGGACACAATTTGGGACCATACTTGTAAGTGAAATAAACCAGACTCACATCTATAAACATCATATTGTCTCCCTGGTGTGAGAAACTGAAAGAGCAAATAAAGTCTAAAATATACAATAGATATTGTGAGATGGGAAGAAATTGCTCAAAAGGAACTAGATGGGGGAAAGGGGAAAGGACAGAAAGGAAATGGAAAAAATGTAATTCAGCTATACTGCTAGTGTCTCTTAGTTCATTGAAAAGGAGGGTTTGTGCTAATATTGATTGGGGAAATTTTTATGCTTGTATCATATTCTGAATAACTACTTTAAAGATAACCATATGCAATATATTAACTATTGTTATTCCCTTATTATGTTGTTATGGAATTTTGTTTTACCTTATTTCCATAAAAATAGTTTGCTTACTTTGTCGATATTGGAATATATAATACTTACACATTGGATTCATAAGGCACGTCCATGTTATTCAATATAGGTTTTAAAATAATATCTAAAAATATTAAATTAGATTTATTGATCACTTATTTTGTACCAAGAATCTTGTCATTCCATTTATCCAAAAGGTATTTCTCATTTATTCTTCACAAAAGCTTGATGATGAGTAGTTCATATTACCTTAAGCTTAAACATGAAAGAACTGAAGCTTGAAGAGGGGAAATAAATTCCCTAAGGTGAGCAGCAAGGGAATATTGAGCAGGAATATTGGTTACTTTTGAGTTAACTCAGCTCTGATCAGTCAAATTTCCAATAATATTTTCACAGGAAAATAATTTTTTTAAGATGAATAAAACATGACTATTATAATGAGTATCAGTTTGATATCTTACTTGTGACAAACAGTAAGAACATACTTTTCCTTCACATATAGTTTTATTGTTAGCAATAATCAGTCTGTAAGAGATTGATTGTTCTAAATATTAATGCAAAGGCAACACTTTTGCAGTGGGAGATCACTACATATTCCTGTGTGGCATTTTTAGAGAGCGTTGAAGGGCTTTTCCTTGTAAATGGAGCAACTTGTAAATAAGACAGCTGCACTGAACCTGGGCAACTGCAAATCCTATTGGCATTTTGGGAAGCATGGTGGACACAGGGAAGATGGACAGTTGGATATGATCAGGGTTCATGCTATGCACCTATGGGATGATCACACTGAACCCTACTAAGGTGTAGGATGAACGTGTTAATAAACAAAAGTATAATTTTATATCCTGCTGCTCTTGCAGGAAACAAACAGGAAAATGAAACATTGAAACATACCAGTAGTACAGTATTTTCTTCTACTTACAGATAATAACCTTGTGTAAGAGTGGTATCAAATGATGTTATAACCAATCATATAACACAGAGATTTCTTCAAAAAAGGTGTTGAGACTACAAATTGTATAGTTCTGAATGATGTCACGGGTTCTTTAGTCTCAAATGTATCAAACTTACAAATCTTACTCCTGATGTTTTCTTGGGCAGTTCTGGAAGAAGACTGAATTTACCTGAGTTTCAGTGTGTATTCTAGTATAGGTTGTAAATTAATTATAAAGAAACATCGCAACCTACATTTCCATACCCTTTACAAGGGTGGATTGGGATTGTGGGAATTTTCGTCTATACACTGATGACAGTGAAACAAATCTTGAGTCTTAGTTATTAACTTTTGCTGTTATCACAGAGTTTAGTCTATGCTATTTTTAACTTATCATAAAGGCAGCCCACAATGTGGCTCCACAGAAATATCTCCTCATTTTTTAAATTAAAAGATTATTACACTAAGCAAAATGCATCAATATCTACATCTTCTGCTAATGTCAGTAATCTTTTTTGAAGACACTAAAAGATATGTTAAAATGTTTCATACTTTGAAATGTAAAGACTTTCATGAACGTTGGAAGAAAAAACTTTTACACTGTTCATTTCCACTAAAATTTTCATATAGTTGATTTTGGGAAGCTTTAACACATTTTCCTGATTTCTTTTTTTGCCCTAAGTCTAAATGAATTTTCTTTTTGACTCCATTTATTATGTGGAGAAATATTACAGAAAGATGCCGTGATGGGATCTTTCTTCCGTGTCTTGTTATGTGTCGCTGTGGTCTCTGCTGAGAAGCCTATTTTAATTCTCATTTCCAGTCTCTCTCCTGAGAAGGGAGCTGCAGGCTTCTCTCAAGGTCGCGGGATGTGACAGATGAGGAATGCTAACCAAGATCCCAGCTCCACCCCGAATTGAAAGAGCAACAGAGAAGATTAACCTGTCCCAATTAATCCAAAATGAGGCCAAGGGCAGGTGATCTTCATAACCACTGAACATCATCATTAGAAAATGGAAGTGCTGAATTCTGAAAACATTTCCGGCCCCCTGGAACTGCGTGCTAAAAGTAACTCGCGTTGTGCATTATACTCTCCTGTTTTCAGTGCTTTAGCGCTTAGAGTCACCTGTTCTCTCACTGAGCAGCACACCATGGGAATTACAGAGGCATATTTAGCTGGAAGCGACACTCTTTCTCAAAATTTAGAGCAGAATTTATTTGCCTTAGAGTAAGGCTTACAGTTCTTGTGCCATCTGGGGAGTGTGGATTAAATAGGGACTCGATCCAATTATGAATGATTGCAGGACAAACAGTGCATAAGACATTACACTGATCTCATCAATGAGGATTTCCAACCTGTGCAGGAAGGACGGTTTTGATTTGAAAGGAGAGAATGTAAATATCCTATTAATAAATGTTTTTATCTGTGAATTTATCTTCAAAAAGTCTTTTCTGGAATAGAGGGTGAAATAAAAAATTTTTAGCAAACCCTCACATATTTAAGGGTTTTATGAATGCATCTCTTTTCAAAGTGATAAAGACCATTTTCACAGTCATTTTCTCTGAGTGTAAATCTTCTGCTATTGATACAGATTATTACCCTTGTCACATATAACCTTTTCATAGCTAAGCAAATGTGCTTTTAAGACTGTGTTGTTTGTAGAATAACAACATAATGACAGTATGAAAATGGAAGTCGCTGTGTCTTCTCTGTAGCGTAATTTCATTAAGCAATCAACAGAATTTATTGAGGAAAAGTTTCTTGCAACCATACAAGTATTTTTTCTAGGTAAGTAACTGATAATCTAACCAAGGTGTGATGTTCACAAAGCATATTAAACTCATGGCAGGAGGTAAACCGCAGGGAGAAGAGAGACTAAATCAAGGCTTTAAGCCGCAGTCTCACTTTCACTAAGTGATAGGTTAGGTTAGAAGAAAAAGTGCTTTATAGTGCATTGGCTGCTTTTACCATGAAAATAAAAGAAAGGCAGCAAGGATGAAACACTATCCCAGGCATGTAACAAAGGATGTGAGATTGTATTTTGTCAAGAGATCAGACTGTGAAATTAAAGGTATCACATAAATGACTTGCAGCCCCACTTAGCTATCATTGTTACAGGACCATGTAAGTGATCTGGTGGGAGGGACGCAGGTGGGTACATGGTAGGAGTCTGTCTTCCTTACTTTTATTGTTGCTGAGACAAACTATCCATCACCTAGAGTTAAAGGAGGAAAGGTTCCGTTGGCTCAGTTTGCAGAAGTTTCCGCTTATAGTTGGCTGGCTACAAGGCAGGGTGGCGTGGCAGAGGAGAAACGTTCATGGCAGGCAGAAGGCAGCGAGGCAGCAAGCAGCAAGCAACAGTGACTCTTTTTCTGTCCCTTACAGCCAGCCTATCCAGCATACCCTCCTAGGGTTGGGCACCCTTAATCCTAGCATTGCACCTTGAATCAATCCCAGCATCACATCCTTGATTTCAGCAGCACACACCCTAGATCCAGCCACCTCTGAAGAGCCCCACCTGCACGAGGTTTTGGGGAGACATCTAGATATAGCCATAACAGAGTCCTTAAGCATAAGTTTAAGAAACTTAGAACTGTCTTGGAAGCATTAGAGGTACACAGAGGTAACAAGGACCTCACTGCTTACACTAAAATGTGCCTATGTACCTACATGCAGTTGGTATAAATAACAAGCAAACACTTCTAAGCAGCAGTGGCAATAATTAAGCAGTCACAGTGTTGTATTATACTGGGCCCTTTTATGTTACTCAATAAAGAATTATACTTTATAGTTATGTCATCAGATTAACAAAGAAACACATATGCATAGATATCTTATTTTATTCATTTTATATTTGTCTTAGTTTAAAATTCCATATTTTCGAGTGGAAGCTGATTCAGTCCTTATGTACTATTAAAACTCAACTTTCTCATTTGGGAATCATCTCTTTACTGGCTGGTATACTTTGCCGACAGCCTTCAATCTTTCATTTTCTCACAGTTTTTGGATCATATGGTGGATGTGAAGCTTGGTTTGCAGAGTTATGGAATACTCAAGATTTTTATCTTATGATTCACTCTACTTCTACTTGGTGGATTTCAATCACATCTCAGAATATTTTGTAATCTCCACAAATAAGACTCACATTCTGTATTTTCTCTGATGTATCAGTCATCAATGTATCTATGTACATGTAAAATACCTTAAGAAATGCGTGGGTGGTGTTCTTTCTCTCTTTGGAGTCTTGAGTAAGCATATAGTATTACAAAGTCAAATATTTCAAGAAGTTGATGCAAGATTAAGACTGTAGTACTGAACTGTCAGGACCCTTGTTGCACATGCAAGACCTAGCTTCCATCTCCACCACTGCAAAATCACAGGTAGATGGATCCCTTGCTCTAGGTTACTGATTTTGGGTAACCAGAAAGTAATATTTTAAGTGTATGTCTACACCTGCTTTTAGATTCAAAGGTCAAATACACATCTCTGAGAAAGAATTCCAAATTGGGGATGTCACATATCTTCTATGGGAAATTTATTTACTGAGGAGAAGGATGAGAGGTTCATATGCTAAAATTTCTATAACCTATGACAATAATTTTTGCTATGCACTAGTATTTAAAATGATAAATCTGGCTTAAAAACCCAAAGAAATTAATAATAAACTAAGACCATAATAGTTCCCTTTTTATTCTCAAAAAATCCATCCCAAGGCCTCTAGTGGGCTGGGCATTGTGGCTCAAACTTGCAATCCCAGACCTTGGGAAGCTGAGGCATGAGGATTGTTGAGAGTTCCAGAGCAGCCTGCACTACAAAGTGAGTTCAAGTCCAACCTGCACTGTATAGGGAGACCTTGTCTCAAAAAGACAAAAAAAGAAAAAAAGACTATTAGCAGATGCACGAAATTGCAGTTTTGAACCCTCTAGAGTATATACTATATTTCTTTGTAAATACAATGTCCATACCTATGATAAAATTTAATTTATAATTTAGGTGCTGTGAACATCAACACCAACTAATAATAGAATAGACTAATTATAACCAAATTCTAATAAAAGCTATGTGAATGTGCTATTCTGGCTTCTCAATATATGTTTTGTTCCCTTTATCTCTTCACTTTTCATAACTACATCACGGCTTCTCTGTAGTAAATCCAATTTGTCAATACCATTATTCCTGTGATGTAGACTTGTGAAAGTAAAACTTTGCTACCTGAACACAAGTTCTACAGCACTACAATAGTTCATTTGGCTACTAAGGCAGTTATTAAGTAAGTAATAGGTGGGTAGTACACAGGGTAGATACCCTGAACACATGGGCAATTCACATCCTAGGTATGAGATTTAATCATGTTATTAAGAATGGAAGCAACTTAAAATTTATGAATTATTTGCAGAATCTCATTTAATATTTCTGAACAACAGCTTATCATGGGTAACTAAAACTACAGAAAATGTAATGGTAGATAAACAGAACCAAGGTAGTCTCTAAAATTTTATAGTTCCAAACCAAAATAACTTTACCATATCAATTCTGAATTATATACATTACACAACTAGCACTGAAAAGAATGAGAACTAAAGATATTTTTTAGATAAAATCATGTTACCATTTGCAGATTCTCACTTAAGAAACTTCTAAAAGAATTTACCTTAGGAAGAAAACAACTGAATAGAAAATAATTGGAGAGACCATTAGCAGCAATTGAGTGTAATTACATCATTCAATTTATTGATTAATTCAAATAAAGAGAGGCCAATGGCAAAGAGAATATGGCAAAGTTGTTAAAAAGTAAACCTAAGGTCCTGGGATACAGCTCAGTGGCACAAGCACCTGCCTGGCAAGTGCAAGGTCATGAGTTTGATTCCTGGTACCAGAAAAAAAAAGGAAATCTAAAAGAACCAAAACATCAGAGGGGTTGTGTGAAAGTTGGAGCTGGTGGATTCCAACGTCCTCATGATATCTGCGAGGAAAACTCTGACAGTTACATACGTAAACGTGGTAAGGTTTAACCCCTGGAAGGCAGAAGATCGAACACATAGCTTCCAAAGCACTACAAAAGGAAATGGAAGAATTAAGAATTTCATGAACTTAACACCAGATGGGGCAGGAATAAGGAAGAGCACAGATACACGTACACCTACAAAAATAAATTACTGGTGATAAATATAAAAAATTGCATGTGTCTCTTTATAAAGGGAGATCCTTCAGTTATGATAAACTAACATCAGCTGCACACTGTCCATAGAAGACATATGTTAGCCAAATGACCTGGGGAATTAACTTTACAGTACAGTGAAAAAAACAGGAATTCTGCTTGAAAGAAATCTGATGAAGCAATATTAACATCGTGGTCAATAAATTGCATGGAACATGATATTTTACTCCAATATTATTTTACCACTACAATGAAAATGTAGATTATAAGGCAAACTTCCACAGTGATACCTGTTATAAGTAAAATTATTCAGGGTGTAGATAACAACATCATCACTGAGGTGTCAAAGTGGATTTTTCTATCCCCTTTTCAGCTGTCATTTGCAGTTACTACTCAACTTACAGTCATGACAGAACAGGATTTTAACATGGCACTTATCCACGATTTTTTCCAGGTAGTATGCTGAAGCTGGGCAATCTTATAATCTTTTAATAGAATGTCACATTGTGATGTGAATGTGCTAATGCAATTCATGTACAACTTCATCAGAAGTTGTTCTCTCTAGGACATATGTAAGCTGTAGGGCCAGATGTTGGATTTTTGTTTTGTTAGATTTAATTCGGGGGATTGAAATTACAAGCACAGAACTACACAGGCCAATCTGTTTCACACAGTAACTGACCAAGTTACCCTTTTATTGGTCTTAGGGTACTTCTGGCATCGTCATTTCAGCGACCTAGAAAGTAGTAATATTTAGATTAAAATTTCTAAAATAAACTGGTAAGGGAACACCAATATATCCACATTGTACGGTTCTTGGTGATCAAAACTAGAAATCACTCAACATTCCCTGGGGATTTTCAAATGGCAGAGATTGTTTATTGGGTGGCCTGACCCCAAACTCCCGAGCTGATGCTCACTAGGACCTCTGGAGGAGCCCTGCAGCCCTGGAACAATCTGGAACCCAGCGGGGAGGTGAGTTCAGCCTCTTGCCTGCATCGGTATGCACAGGTTTCAACTATGTTCCCAATAGACTGCTGTGTATTTCTGGTCTTGAACTTTCGAATGGGACAGTTGGGACCCCTGTAAAATCTCCATTTTCACAGGATATATTGAGATATCTAAATATAGCCTTATGCAACGATGTCAGTATACTGCAAGCAGATAGTTCTTCTCAAGCTGTCTGACATGATCAGAGTTCTAGAATATATTTACTCTTCTCTGTTTATTCTTTGTGTTTTTTTATAGAGTAAGTTATTTTGAATGCCAATACAATTTAAGTCCAATTAACAATGGATCTTAAAGCTATGGTACAGATATGACTCAAGAGGACATAGTATTCCCCCAATGGGTGATTTTGTTGTCAATTAATATTATACAGACCCCACAGCAGAGAAACTGCTGCGGCCTGCACGTTGCCCTTCAGCAATAAAGAGTGCGATTTCCTTTGGCACTGCATGAAGGAAGAAGGGGCCACCTTTCCCTTCTTCCACATTTCGCATGTCCTACTAGAGCTTAAGAGAAGAATGTTCCATCTGATCACCAATTTATTTTAGCTTTGGTTTTCTTAAATTCTACCTTAAAATTATTAAGTCATAAAATACTCTTATAGAAGGGTACCTTGATCATATGGCTCATTTGCTTTTTCAAATGAGTTTGTCATATTTCAATGAATTCACAATGAACTTCTACAGAAACATATCCAATAAATCTACACAAACCTTGGAAATAAAGAGCTCTAAAAATAAGATTCTTTTAAGTGAATATGACACAGAAGGAAATTATGTCCCAATTTAGAAGCTGTCAACAAACAAAACATAAATACTTCCTAGCTGCAAAACAAGGTCATTTTCTAAAAGGCAAAAATGTGATATCTTTAACATCTTGTAGTATTGACAAGTCACGCCCCTCTGATGCATATAGTTGTTTTTTTTTTTTGTTTGTTTTTTTTTTGCATATAGGTTGTTGGCTAACTGATTCTATGAGTAGATTTGGTCCTGAAAGTAAGAAGTGAGTTGTACTAGTAACATCCTGCAGAGCTACTAGTGGTTTTGCAGAAAAGAACGAGGTGTTGTTTGGAGCCTGGCAGTGCAAGCGGCAATGCTGCAAAGTACTGCCTGGGTTCTCAGGGCCGCGGCAAGAAGAGGTGTGTGTGTGTGTGTGTGTGTGTGTGGTGACTCGAAACAGCATAATTTCCATATCATAGCATGGCTTGGCCTCAGTATATCTGACATTTCTAGAACATTAGAGCAGAAAAGGGACTCAATGAACATGTACCCATCTTTAATAACTTATAGAAATGATGATGTTATTATTGCTGTGAGTTCCTCTGAGATGGAAAGTGGATATGTGGCTACCTACACTGAGAAGACGTGATATAGTACATGTAGATTCCCAGCACATATAACCCCAGTGGATTTGAAAGGGCCAACTGCAGAATGTAAAACACACATGCCACAGATTTAGCCTTTCCTAATCCAGCATTTTGAAATCTATTTCACTTTTATTTACTTAAACTGAGGAAACACCTTGTATAATCAGTGCCTTTGAGAAAACAGTTTCAGAAATGACAAACAGATTGATTCCTGGCTTCTCAGAAAGGAAACCTCAGACCAGAAGGATAGCATGTTATTGTAGCAGGGTTACAAATTGACTGGCAGAGAAGGATCTAGACCCTAGTGGCTTCCTTTCAGTCAGTGTTCATTCTACTGCGTGCCCTACTTTCTGTGCAGGGAGCTTGTACTGCACACACACTAGCGGGAGTTGTATCTAACTTGATGCAAAAGATAAATAATAAAAACAACAGGAAATTCACTGTGAGATTCCAATGCCCCTGGTACTTTTCTACATTCTTTAATATATCAACTCAAGTAAAGATCCATTTTATGACACATTCCAATGAATCAGAGCAATTAAAGGTTGAATAATTAACAAACAAGGATATATTATGAAAATACAGGAGAATTTTCAATATTTGAGCAGAGATAATGTACAGCATCACAAAGTTAAGTGAAAATATCGTTGTTAGAATAAAACCACAATGGAAAAGACAATATACATGCACACTTAAGAGACAATAAGCATCTAAATATGTTTGTGGACTCCAAGGTCTAATGTTAAGACTGTATACAGTAATTCCACAAATCGGGGGAGGTTAGTAAGTACAGAGATACTCAATAACCACAAACAAAGACACTGAATTTTGAAGTGAAACATCAACATTCCCTATGTTATTAGATCAATTGAATTAAAGGACTGATAAACTCCAGTGCTGGCAAATTAACAAAAATAGTAATAGTCATACCTCATATGATTTAAATTGTGTATATTTTATGTTAACCAAATGTTGAGTTATGAATTTATTGCACAGATATATACAAATACATTGGTAAAGGGTTTTATATACATATATATTTATTTACTTAATGGGGTAGTTTTTTAAATTATAGAGTTATTTCATCAATAACTTCAGGAATAAGGAAATGATCAAGACAAAATGAAATTAGAAACCCATTCTAGTTCATGCAGGCAAGTGGACTACTGCACAATGGTGTGTACCAACGTGAAAGCTGTCCAACATATATTAAGGAGAGTAAACTAGAAGCAGAAATAGTTATGCACTCTTAGCTAGGGATAGTTTTTAAAGTGTGTGTGTGTGTGTGTGTAGGCGTGATATGTGTGTATCTGCATAGGCACATCTCAAAGTGAAATAAATCATTTTTTAACTGGTGGCTGCCTCTCCACTCCCATCTGGGGCCATGCTGTCTGTGTGTCACTCTGATAAGCCCCAGAGAACCCAGGGATGTATGTGCAGACTCCAGTGTGCAAGATGGGCTCACTTTGCCTTTAGATTCTTAAGGCAGGTCTAGAAGCCTATTGGCTCTGGAACCAACAGGCTGAAGAGACATCTGTTCCCTGAGAGTTCTGTGTGTTTGTTTGTACATATACTTATCTAGGCAGCTGCTAATGTCCAAAAGACTTACACACATTGCTTCATTTACAGCTCTGAAATTGGCATTCACAACAATAAGGAGGAATATCACCTCTTGTTTCTTCTTTTTCTTTTTGCAGCAACATTACTTTTAGAATTGAGAAATATATCAATAATTTCTAAAATAAATTAAACCAAAAATACAAGGAACTCTGGGAATTTTCTTAAAAACAATTATAATCATTTTCCACTGATGTGTTCTCTTAGGGAACACTGTTTACAATTGTCATTTCTAAGAAGAATAAACTATTCATTTTCTACTTATTTATTTTCCCTAAGTGTTCAATATCATTTCAAAAATAGAACAATGTTATTGAATCTTCCTAATATGTCTACATTTCCAAGAGCACCCTGTTCTGAGAGTATTGTCTCCAGTTCTTGCCTTGAGTGACAAGTGTCTGGACCCATGTGAGTGCTAGACAAGTCAATTTGGAGCCAGAGCCCAAGGCAGGCACACTTTAGAGTGACAGTGTCTAGACAACAAGGACATCCAAGCTTGTTTCAAGTCAAATACCCACTTCGGCTCGATGACCTCGAACACGGAATGTATGCACACTTCAGAAGAAGAATGTGGAGCAAGCATGGTGAAGCCTAAGACTTTATAAACCTTATTCACAATCATGATAGTGCTAAGCTGGTCACACAAAAATCATCTAAATAATGGCAGGTGGGTAGGTAAGATTATTTAGGAAGTAGGTAATTTTTGGTTACTTATGTTTCATTTTCTTTTTTGATAGCTTTCGATATCAAGTTAACCTTGATAACTTGCTCCTCGTAGCTTCATCATCATCAAAGTTGGGTGCTGGTCCTATCTGTAGAGTCTTGTATGCACAGTCCAATAACTAAAGAAATATCGCTTGTTTTAAATGATTAAGAGAGTCAATCCTATGATGTATTTCTGACAGGGGCTGGATGGTAATAAAATTATGTTTCCTTCTTATCCATCCCATTCTGGACAAGACACTATAATCTCCGCATAAACCCACAAGCTCAAAATCTTACCAGAAGGAATCACTAACAATAAGTCGGTAATTATGAAAGGACAGTTTCAAAAAAATGAGGTCAGGGCTCTTTGTTTACCTACGTGCTATCATCCCCCTCCAGCCATGCAGACATTATCACTTGTACATTAAATCAAGCCTCTTCCATGTTTGCACGTTAAAGCACACGCATAAGGAAACCTAATATGTTCTGACAATTGGCCTTGCCCTCTTATAATTTTATTTACATTATTGTCAGAATGGAAGCCTCCAGTAAGGTCTCATGTGAATAAAAACTTGATATAAAATGTCCTTTTAGTATAATCACAATGCACAGTAAACACCAGTGTCATGGAATTCTAGTTCTACGGTCACAGTCTAGTGTACACAGACAAAAGAAAGTGCCTAAACCAGTAACAGCAAAAGTGTATATTTTAAAACTAAGTATTTTGACATAACACATTTGTGTTCTCCTTTTTTATTTAGAAACAATCTTTATCATAGCCACCAGCTAGCATATTTATATGGGTAACATTGATCCTGATTGTCCAGTTTTAAAATTATTTTGTCTTTTCTTTTCCTTCAGCTGCTTCCCAATAAATTTACTTTCATACTCTTAATGTTGATATTTTGTCTTATGTAAGCCTGAAGGAGACATCAGCATGATCTTTAACTATGCTGGGGCTGAATCTATTAATCAATATGTGACTTTAAACAATGTGCTTTCCTGAGGATGAGCAAAACCCTTAACATTCACCCAATACATTGTTTCATTGTTTTCTCTTGATTTTTAAGTACTTCAGAAACACTTGGTGATCACAAAGGTGACACACAACTTCAGCATCATTTACACTATGGATCACAGAATACCTAGAAACTTCCAAGAGCTCTCCACATTATAAATTACAAATACTTGTATTTTTCTCTCATTATAATCTCTGGCTGAAAACTGGTATCTACTGAAAAAGATATTTTTGGAACGTTTGAGTAGAAGTGGTTTCTTCACCTTCTTGTTGTCATGCTATGAAAATTCTTTCAGATGCCAATATGAAAGCCAGAGTGACAGTTAAGTATACAATTTGTTATGACTGTGGTAGTCATATTCCTGCTTATATAGTCATTGCTTGACTGGTGACCTTGATTGATATCAGAAACAACACGTATGAGTCTGTGCGTGTGTGCGTGTGTGCATGTGTGAGTGTGTGTGAGTGTATGAGGGAGTTTGACAGGGAGAAGGATAAAATTCTCCTCAGAAAGAATAAGGGAGGTGGAAGATACAGTGGGAAAATACAGATGAGCAAATAACTCTTTGGAAGACAAAATAAAACAGGGCATTATTAGAGACAATTGTCCTTTGGAGACAGTAGAGTGAAATTAGACCACATCCATCAAAGAAGTGAGCCGGAAGTGACCTAAAACTGTCCTCTTCAGGTCCTCAGATAAGAACTCCTATTCATCCTATCTCCGTTCTTGGTATCTACTGAACGGAGACTAAGAAGCTAATTAAGCTTAATTGTGATAAATTATGTGTTGTACTCATTCTAAAGGAGAACTAGTGCTTACCAGGTAGTAACTCCAAACTGCTAAACAAATTGTGGTTAAAGCCTGGGGTTAGAATGACCCTAGATGTGAGAGGATGGTATTTCATCGACGATGACACTATTACTAAATCCCAATCTACATACACAATTAATTTGGTGACAGTGTATGCAATTGTCAACATTAATATGGCTTACAAGGCCTGTTCTTCCATTATTTTAGACTTTATTGCTAGCATAGACACATTGGGATGAATTTCAGAAATATGGAAGACCTAAAGGTTATATCCTCTTTAAGTTGCACAGCTTCTAACAGAGACATAAAAAAAATTTGATACAAAAAATCTGGCACAATTCTTTTTTTTTTTATTTTAAAAACATAAAAGTACAAAAACATATTGACAAACAGACACC